>VWZD01006342.1:34424-121113 GCA_013396695.1 Sakesphorus luctuosus
GCAACAAACTACATGGAATAAAAAGTTCTGTGTCTTGCAGGGGTGATGCCCCAAATCAGCTTGGAATTGAACGTGGGAATGCTCACCTCTGAATATTTTTCCATCTGTGGATCATGTAGGCTATTTACTCTATAAGGAAAGTTTCAGTAATTTGGAGAAACTGGTGTCTCAATCTCTGCTTTACCATATACTTTATAAAAATAACAGTAATCCAAGAATCACACAGCTAGAGTTTAGCAGTATGCCTTTGGAAGCCTCACAGCTCTTAGTAATATTGCATTCTCAAGGGATAATTCTTTCTGGTATTTCCCGTGAAGTAGATAACTCCCTTTCCTTCAACCCACCCCAAATCCAGGGAAAATTCTGGACTTGGTTCCTTATATCTGGAAAAAGCCCAAATAGTCACCATCAGGAATAATAGAGATTAAAGGGATAATTCTGATCCCTGCAGGAGAAATATATTGTAACTCTTCAACTGATAACTTATATTGTCCATATAAACCATGTAAATCTCATAAAACAAATTACTAATCATATTTTTTAAACCATACATTTTTCTAATCCAGAAAGACATGGAGAAAGACAGATATATGTACAGACATTTGTATGTTCAAAAGGGTCCACATAAAACTAATATTATAAAATAATGCTAACCTTTGATTGATTTTGGAGCATAGTGCTGCATCAAATGGTTAACGCGCTTAATAAATGTGTATTTATTAAGGTGAAAATTCAAAGCTCTCCTTCATTGGCATCTCTTTTACTTATGACAGATTTTCATATTTCATTTGATATTATCTACTGACCTGGTTTTCCATGCATGTCTTAACCATTTTAATTGATCTCATTGCCCAAAGCATAGCATTGTAATTCTACAATCTGCTATTCACTTTGTATGAAAAAAAAATCCTTAACTCCTCAGGGAGTTATTGAACAGCATATATGGCAGTCTGAATACAAAGTTGCTTTACATTTTTAATCCTTTGGTTGTAAATCATTACTCTTCCTTACATCAGAAATGAAATTTCATAATTCTGGAGTCAAGACTTCATTGTTGCTAAAGTTCTTTTGGGAACACTATAGTGGACTTTGGTATAATGACACAAAAAACAGTGCCATATGGAAAATGCAGAGAATATAATGAAAATGCCCAGGGAGATCTAAGGATACATCTTTAAAATCTCTGTGAATTAAATCTCAGGACTATTTTCTATTATAACAGTCTTGCAGCAAACTGGCATAATGAAAATGATAACACATTGGGGTTTCTGATTGATTATGACAAATTATTGACCTTCAATGGGTGTGAGTGTCTTTTGATCTGTTTTGAATCAGAGCTTTAGGTAATATGTGTGAGTTAAATGTTCGTACAATTTGTTGCCTTTACAGTTAAGTTTACCTGGTTTTCTTTGCTGTGGTGATGTACTCAGAAATTGTCCCATTGCAAACTGCTGAGGTAAGGTGAAAGATGTGAACTGACTAATGAGGAAAACTACACAATGTGAAGACTGAAAGTCTTCACTTATTTGTTGGTCTCTACTCTCTGATGTGGATAGTGGTATTGGTATGTTCAATACCGACATAGGACTTATAAATCTTGAAGAAGTTTAACAGTCCAAGTCAAAATTGGTAATGTATCACAGCAGCACATGTTAAATTGGCTTGGTATTAACAGAAAGCATTTTTCAAAGATTATATTGATTATTTATTACCTAGGAATTAAATAATTATTTGTCTTTTCTATTAAATTATTAACCATTCTAAATTATTTCTGTTTTCTGTCTGGAACTGATGTTGCACAGTTTTTGTTTGGGTGCATGTCTAAACATTCAGAGGCTGGCAGTCTTAAAATCCTGAATGTACTTTTTAATACACCAGAAACCTTTAAAAAGGGCAACACAGAACAAGTTAATAGCATTTCCATGTAAAATTTGTCAATAATTCCTCTTTCCTATCTGGGCAGAAAAACCCCAGCCAGGTGGAATTTCCAATCATTAATCCCATCTTCCAAACTTCTGGGGCAGCTGAGACACATGTATGCCACGAACCCCATCCTCAGGTATGTTTTGAGCCTGAGGAGGAATGTGTGAGTACTTTCTTGCTACACCTGAGTCAATTTAGCCATTTTTATTCAAAGTCCATGCTAATCTCTGATCTTTAGCTACTGCCAGTAGAATGTGTGAAACCAGAGCGTAAGTCAAGTGTGGGGAAGTGCTCAGTGCTATATATGCCACCTAAGGCTTTCAGTTATAATACTCAACAATTAGGTTATTTTCCTTGTGACTGATTTAGGATGAATGTAATGCTGTTTTTAATAACAGCAGTCTAAGATAAATTATTTTTATTTTAGTCATAGCTCAAGTCCAGGTTAAGCTTCAAAAGCAAAGCAATCCCTGTCAAGTGGCAAGATAATACGAAATAGAATAAAAATTACTGGTTGTCTGAACTCAAAAAAAAAAAAAAGACTTAAACCAGAATTATGCAATTATTTTTCTTTAGAAGAGCTCATCTGGTGGATTTACTTTCCTATTTAATCCAAGAATAGAGTAAGTCTCCTAACACACTCTATCTAATAGCAGTACAGAATTTGCTAAAAGAATTTCATTGACCTTAACTGTGTTTTGCTCTTCATGTCTTTATGCTGAGGAAGACTAGGGGTGTAACAGTGTCTTATGTATTTCTTTCTCTCTGAACAACTGAGTCTTCAAAATAGGAAGTTTCCTTAGATGTTTTCTGCACATTCATAGGAAAGCCTCTATTGTCCCCAATGGCACATTAATTCTTAGATAACTGTTTTCTCATGCCACTATTCTGATATCATTCAACTGTCTTGCTGTTGTAGCTTGCATGAGAGCTTGAGGAAAGGCATTTCTTCTCATGAAACTGTTCATACTCCTTATTACTAAGGGGCATGAATGCTTACCAACCAGCACAACAGTCCTGTGAAGTACATTGGCCTCATCTTAGTTTATTGATGGAGTAAACTTGCAGAGGGAAAGAGATTAAACACAGGTCATCATTTGTGCCTGGGTGGGTAACCAAATCCCAAAAATTCTGATGACCCTTAGGTGCTCAGTTATCTGGGTACAAATGTGTAAGAGTGGGTACATCAGTTAACACTTGAGGCTGTTACAGGTACAAGTGCCAAAGCCAGTTTTATGATGGGTCATTGCTAATTGATTTGGGCAGTCCCAAGTTACCATGGGTAATTTTCTGCCTTTTTTTGTTGTTGTCGGTTGGCTGGTTTATTTGTTTGCTTGCTTGTTTGATGTTTGTTTTTTAACCTGTCTGTTGCACTTTCTGTATTAAAGAATTCTGCATTAAAAAATAAAAAAACAAACACAAAACAGCAGGCACAGAGTTTTTGAAACTAGGAGAGGAATACTGATGTAGTACCTCAGCGTATTATAAAGAAATGCTGATTTCAAAGTCACCATGAGAACAATACATTCAGAACCTTTATCTTCATAGAAGGAGATAGAGATTTATTAGTTTGGAAAACCCAAAATAAAAATTCCACTACATGTATTAGGTAATGCACGACATGGTCCAATATTTACTATATCTCTTAGAATAATAAGCTGGTTTTTAATACGTTCAGCATTCCTTGCACATATTGATTTTGCTGGTCTGGATTTCTGATTTCTCCTTTTGTGTACTTGGAAACAGAAATTCATATCTGAGACTTCTTGGAGGTCCAGTTAGAATAAATGAATCAAATAAAAATCAATATTGTCAAATTGTTCTCGCAGTACTGGCACCATAGTAACCATGGCCTTATTTTTAATTATACTAATTTAAATGTGCTCAGTTAAACAGTAAACATTTTTCTCTTCACCGCCACCTTTGCAAAAACAATCTACAAGTTAAAAATCTTGAGTTCATGCTGCATTCCTGCTGCCTTCTATTTTCTTGCTTGCAGTAGAAGTTTTTCAGTCTATAGTAAGCTTTCAGCAATTCAGATTGTTCCCTCAGTGGAAAACTGCATGAGTTCACAGAGACTGAATTTTAAGTCACGACCGGAGTTAAGGCCCAGCCTGAGAATGACGTGGCAGGAGAATGACCTTATTTGCCTTCCTCATATCAGAAGGTCAGCATCCATTACATGTTGAATGTTTAAAACTCACAAAAATAAGCATCAAAAGAAATTTTGCCATCAAATAAGCAGATGAAATTCATAATATCCAACATAAAAAAAAACCCCCACGTACTTTTTGTAGCAACTTTTGGAATAAAACAGTATATGCAGACAAGTAATATACTATCATTACAAGCTAAGTGATAAAATAGAAATTTCCTCACAATGACTCATTAATACACTTCAGCTCAGATTTGACACAGTTCAATTCATTCCTATTGTAGAATTCAAATAAATGTTCAGGACTTCTCCTGAGCTATTCAACTACATCACTATATTGCATATAAAAGTGTAACCAGAAATGGTCTCAAAAGTGCGTTTTGCCTCCAAGCAAATCTTTTTATAACTGCAGGCAATTGGCATTTGTTTCTCTTTCAATTTTCAGATAGCTATATTGCTTATCAATATTTTTTCTCATCTAAACTGCTTGCATATTGTCACTGCCTGTTGTTTGTATCACAAAATAGAGACAAAACCTGCTCTCTTGAGAGCAGATTTATACAAATGAAGTTTCCTTTCCACTTCCTTCAACCTGAGCTAAAATTTGTTTTCCCCTCCTTACTTTGCCCTTTTTAAAAAGTTTTGTTCCCTCCTTCCAGATGTTTAAAAAGAAATTTATTTTAAAGGGATTTCTCCTCATTAAATGCCAACAAAAGACAATTTTTTGAAATGGTGGAATGAGATGCTAATTTAATTTTTATATCTGTTCCATCAGCTTTTCTGCCTAAATTAATTAATAAATCCACTTTATAAAGATGATTAGTGTGACTCTTCTTGAATATTTTTTATAGGATTTGCCATTTATTTTTTAAAAAATCTTCAGCCATAAATAGATATTTCTGAAGAAATAATTTGCGGTACTTTAAGTTATAAAATCTTCAGAGAACAGATTGTATGACGCATTATTTGCCTATATGATGCCATCAAAGCAATAATACAAAATGTGTAAGAAATAAGAAAAAAATTGGTTTTTTCTTTTTTGAATCTCATAATGTATTTAGCCTCCAGATATCCTCAAGAAAACAGCATCTTATCAAGGGCAACTAATGTTATTAATCAAAGTGACATTTGAATAAATGGCTTTCACTTTATACACCAGGACAATATAGATGATCTGCAGATATCAGTTGTTTATCACACTGAAGTATTTTACTATCATAATGCCATTGCCTTGCCACTGATTCACTGGATGCAAACTGCTTACCGTTTCAAGGCTTATTCTAGTGGCAAAATATGAAACGAGAACCTTATGAATATGCAGAGGATTTCCCCATGGCAGAAAGTGAGGTCTGTTTATGGTTGTGATTTATGAAGCTTAGCAGCACAGATAGAATTTGAGTTCAACATTAACATTCTTTTTATGCGTAACATGACAGTTTATAGTTCACAGCACCTCTGTATTACATTCTGGTAAATGTAAATTATATTTTTTGTAATCTATTCACTTAAGATAAAAATCATCTCTCTAAACCTGTAAGCTTAGTGTGTATATATATATATATATATCTATATAATCAGGTAAGGGGGAGGGAGGAGAACAGAGCATGGAGGAGAACTCACTAAAACTCAATCCTGGAATACATACAAAGTCTTCTGGTTCCCAGGCAATTAAACAGTAGTTCCTGTGTCCAACTACAATGCTCCCCATTAACAGGAAGCAGAAAACATGCAAGCACTGAGTGAGGTAAAGTTATCCTTTCCGCACCTTATGCTCTCTAGTCCTCTTGCAGGTGCAGCCTTAGGACACATAAGCAGACATCTTAGTTAGCTGCAGTGACACCTTCCATGAGCATCTGTGTCACCCACAGAATGTGGACCTTTTATGACTGGATGACTACCATTGACAAAAGAGGGTGGGTCAGTGTTTGCCAACAGCTAGGAAGGAAGGGAAATGCAGATAGAGAGAGAGAACCAGAACAGGAAATTTTGAGCCACAGCTGTGGGAGTGCATGCCCCAACAAAGCTGAGAACTTTGATACCCAGTGGGACAAGGAAGCAGGAAAACTTGGTGGGAAAGCTTGGGGGTGGAGTCTGTAATTAAAGAACAGCTGTGGGTGTGCTGAGGTAATCAAGTGCAAGGGGATTTTATGAGAGGAAAGGTGTTAACAATAACAATAGAAAGAGGAGAATAAGGCAGCCTGCCACATATGCAAAGACTGGAGTTTGACACCTTAACAGGGATGCTTTGGACACTCAGTCTGGCCTTTTGTGTTGTGTTTTTCATTTCTTCAGCGTCGGCAGGTATTGCCTACAGTAGGAATAAGATGAAAGTAGGGAGTAGAGAAGTTTCTTGGGGTAGTCACATCTCAAGTGGCTGGTTTGGTTATCCCATTGCTGTTCTGATTTAAGTTCCTTAGAAAATATACCTGTAAGAGAAGAGATTATTTTTCCCCAGGTCACATTTCTAGGGCCTTCTCTTCCACTGTTCTTATTTTTAATTTTAAGTTTGAGCTTACAGGGTATTTTTGGAGAATTTTCTCCTCTTCAATAATTTTAGTCATTCCTCACTTTCTCAGAAACAACTTCTGAGATATGTTCCCTTGAATAATCTTACTCCAGGGCCCTCAGTCACTAGGCTGTTTACTTTTCCTACTTTCCTCTCAAGGAGCTTTGTCTAGCTTTCAGGTTTTTATGACATGCCTTTATTTTACCAAACACTAGTCATAAGTAGCTTTTTGACTATAGCATCTGAAGCAGATCTTCCCTGACCCTCTCTAAACTTGTTATTACTTGAAGGCTATTTGCAAGCCCTGATGACTCAGACTTGATACAGATAAATTTAAATTACTTCTGGACACCTGCCGTTGCTACTTCTCATCATCATAGCAGAGACCATTAGAACAACCACCCAACTGTACAAGCTGTACAGGAGGTACTACACATTTCAGTATGCCCTGGGTAGAATGATCTTAGAAACCATATGCCCTGGGCAATGTCCAGTATATCCCAGCATTAGGTAGGTCTTAATGCAAGCTTTCTGTTACCTTGTAAAAAGGGTTAGAGGCTGTGCCTAATCATGTAATTTGAGGACTCTCTGCACCTCACACAAACTGAAAGCAGAAATCAAATGTGGTGTTCATGAGCTTACCTCCTCACTTGGTTCTCTAAAAAGTATTAGGAGGGAATTCAAAATTCAGGTCTAAGCAGGTGCCCAAGTGAGTTCATCATAAAGACCACAGCAGTCTGTTTATAACCACAGTAGGCAGATATGTTTCAGAAAAATAAAATTGTTACTGTCCTGTTGAAAGAGTCTGTCCTCTGTAAACAGAAGGAAAGACAGAAGCCTCAGAATTTTTTTCTACTGTGGTAGTCATACCTCAATAATTTGGGGCATCCAGAGAGATGTCAAAGACTTCACTAAGCCACTTGACTTTTCACCACGATCTCCCAAGCTGCAATGGATTTTTGGACTTTATTCATGCCTCCCCAAAACAGTCACACTGCCTGTTTCTCCACAGACACAGTTTTCAGTGGGCCTGAGAGGCAGCAACCCCTATTTATTGAATAAAACACCTTGACTGCATCTAATTTTAATTTTTCTTGGCAGTTTATTCAAAGTCCTCTTTGTCATGAGTTACAGCTACTTGGGGAATCATGGAAAGAAAGGGCAAACTATGTTTACATTAACACTTTTTATCCATTCCTGTGCAGGAATTTCACTAACTACAACAAGGGCTATATGTAGAACTATTTTCTCACACAGTTACACACAGTTCTAAAACTTACACACACCATGCAAACTATCTAACATCACACACAGCTATAGCTAAATATTAAGTAATATATATCTCATAAAATTGCTGGATCCAAACAATCTTTTTGTAACTTATTTTAGCTTTGAAAAAGAGCTCTTTAGATGGATTCTACCACAGAGGTTTAGCAGGCTTCTTCTCTCACTTCTGTGTGAGCCCAAGGTCTCCAGATTCCATTCTTATCTTAGAAGCTGGCATCTGTGAATCTGTCCTTGGCTCGCTAGTCTGAAAATGGATGTTCCCCAACACAAAGCTGCTTGAAAATTTGAATAATTCAGCTTTTCAGAGTGAGTAAAGTTAAGAGGCATGAACTAAAGGAAACTTCAAAAACAGTTTGAATGGAAAATTCATGCTTATCTCTGGCAGAATATAGTCATATTTCTGCACTTATATTGATGTGCAACTAATGATATTTTATTTTTAAGGAATCATTAGTCATGTTAGGAAATAAACAGGAAGTCTGGACTGGAAGAGTGATTTTGAAAATACAGTTATATTGAGGGGTTAAAAATCATTGATGATTGATTTCATGCTTGCATAACTGTAAAAATAAAAGCAATTTATTGAGCATCATTTCGTGAGTATGCATAGCAGAAATAAGCCTCCTGCTTAGTCTTAATGGCTTACTGACTTAGTGCAAGTAAACAATAATTACATAGAGTGTTAAATGTTACTTCAAAGAAGCTGAGACAAGGGCCTCTAATTGTGTCTTTTTCCTGGCCTTTCTCCTTAAAATATCAAGTTCTTCCTTACTGATAGCCATAATGTTAAGCTTTTGTGGATTTATGACAATGGAAGTCATGAATAGACACAGCGAATTATTTTGCTCCTAACTCATAATTTAATTGGATAGAAAATAAGACTTCATTCTTTCTAAAACATATTTCACATTCTCTTTTTTTTTCTATACTACTTTTTTTTAAAATATGGTGTTTAAATATGTAGGCCCCTATACAGAGAACTCTTGAAACACAAAATTTTATATCTTTAGAAAATCAAAATCCCACAATCATAAATCCTACCTTTTGATTGTGTATCTCTGAACCCATCTGTTCCATTAAACAGGAAGGGATTTGATCATCATTTCCTTCTCTTTCTTTTTTTTTTTTCTATATTCTCTACTTTTTTCACTCCTTGTTTCCCTCCTTCCTTGGTTTGGCTTGTGCCTACAGAGTGCTTATTGAGAGCTGTCATCTAGTGCAACCCCTGCTGACACTGAAGTCTTCAAATACAATCAGCTAATGAGAGAAAGTGACACAAGGAGAGGAAAGACATGTTAACATAAGGATTTATTTACAGTGTTTGAAGAGAGAGGAGAAGAAAGTGTTTATGGAGGGCTAAGAAAAGCCTGAGTACTGTGATGTCCTGGTGCCCCCTTTGCTGTTTTGCCTGAGTCATGATTGCCACAGTGAGTCAGTTTAAGGCATAGTAATATACTCACAGCTGCACTCATTAAAATTAGACATTCATCAGTAAACAATGTTAAAACTAGTTAACAATAATAGGTTTAGATCAAAGGAAAAAGAACACAAATGTAGCAATGTAAATTTGTATTATGAATAGAGGTTGTTGCATATTCTATTATCAGAGAGACAAGGTAGCATCCAAACAGAAAAACCCAAATGCAGTATAAAAACTATTCCAGAAGCATTTTGTTTCCCTAAGGGTATAATAAAAATGTAGCTTTTCAGCAAACACTATTGAATAAGAAATTAGTTGGGTTACTGCTACATTGCAAAAGGAGCTGACCCATGTAACTAACAATTCTTGAAAGATGCAGTAATTTGTGACTAGCGACTGTCATGAAAGGTTCAGGAGCACACCTGGGAATATTTTTAGTTTTCATGCTAATAGCTAAATGCTTTGGACAACACTTAGAGAATATGCCAAGTTCAGTCCAAAATGTGAATCACAGCGATCTTCATCTTCAGTGGACAAAAAAATGCAAAGAAAGAAGTCAATATACCAAAAAAATATTACAAAGAAGCATAAAAGTATGTTGAAAGGGCAAATGTAGAGGTATTGTGCTAAAATCCTGATGGAAGAATGAGGTTAAATTCATCTCTACCTCAGTGCCCAACCTGTAGTGGTAGAAATGCATTTATATCTTCTGTATTACTTCTAGTAAATCTAGACTTGTAATGAAGCATCCTGAACTGCTAACCATGCCTGTGACAACAGATATAATTATACCAAAACTTAAAGATAAATTGAAATAATCATATTGCAATATATCACAGAAACAGGCAGGAACTGAAGAATGAGAGTGTACATGTTGGATATTAATGCAGCACAAAGTGACAAGAAATAAAATTATTTGGAAAGCTCAGAGAAGCACCAATGCAGAGACATAATGGCACACAAACAGGTGGTGGCATGCCAAACAGAGACAGTGGGACATCAGTGAATGCATCAACTACAGACAGTTCCATGGTACTGTGGAAAATTAAAACAAAAGACAAAACTAAACCAAAGCCCAGACAAATTTAAATTACAGAGACAAAAAAAAAAGGAAAATATGAATTTCAAGTACATTATGAAGTGAAACTACTTAGACTTAAACTTCAGAAGTGCCATAGCCTTCAGTTAAACTACCAGTGAACATATGAACTTAGTGTCACTGAGCATGGGACAAGAAAACTTCTGTGAATAGGTACAAGAGCTAAATTATTTTTTTAAAGCAAATACTCACAGTAGGTCTTCAGCATGAGGCGTGTGGTGCCTCACAGGGTAGAGACTGGCAGCTCCATCAGTTAGTAGTCTGCTTGCCTCCAATTGCAGGAGCCTCCTCTTGGTGTTTCAGGGTCTTAGTTCCTAATTATGTTTGTACAAATTCAGAAGGAAAATAAAGGAAAATAATCAATGAAAGTAAGGGACATTGCTGAAGTCAGAGTAATCAGAAGCTGGATAAGTGGTGTAGTAATTATTCAGATGAATAGGTCCAAATTGTTTAAACAAAGTAGTGATTAAATTTCACTAGAAAATACTAAGAAGGATGAAAGATTACACTTCAGCATGTCAGTTCAAAAAGACTGATTTTGACAAGTTATTTTGTGTGAGAAATCCAATTGCCTTGCTACAAGTTGAACATTACAAATTAAATACTGTTGTTCAGGGGAAAGAAAACATGAGAAAAAACTATCGAAGACACTACTGAATAACCTGATATCTATATTACAAGTCAGTGAGTGTCCTGCTGGCTTTAGGAAATATTCATGGAAAGACATGACAAAACCTTTTGCATGCAATGGGCCAAAGGGAAGTAAACATAAAATAAAATTAAAGTAAGCTGCAATTGTATATAACTGCAGCATCATAGTCAGTACACTTATTAATATCCTGCTCTAACATGAATTAAAAAATAAAAATAAAACAGGGAACACAATATAGTGGAGATGTGGGCCTAAAAAAGTGAAAGAAATTAAGCAATAGTACTTCTTAGGTGAATGGGAATGTTTTGAGACACGTAACAGATACTTGTGCAAGACGTGGGGTTACCTCAGCCAGATTCTAACGCTAGCTGTGGGTCACCAACTCCCCTGTGCTATGCCATGACATGAATAAGTAGGCAAATTTGCAGTGTGGTGCCAATGAGTCAGTGCTTGACGACTTTGTTGTAAGGAAAGGAACAGCTGGTTCTTTTCAATTCAAGGTTCCTATGGCCATCTGAACAGAAATACACACAAAAAATTGAAAAAGGACATCAGGCAATTGTGTTTGCATGTATGAAATTTTTATAGGAAAAATTCGCTTTACAGAAGTTTCATTTTGTGTTGTAGCTGGACAATTTAATTTAAATTTTAGATTTTAATAGGATGATAAAAAAATTAAGTAATACTTTTATCTATCTTTCTCTACATAAATGCGTATTCTCCATCTTGATAGTCCTTAGTTTTTCTCAATTTCTTTCTACAGGAAAAAAAAATCTGATTAAATCAACACAGTTTATAAATGTCCATAACTTCAGGGAAAATTTGCTGTCAAATGCAATCCCATTGAAACAACTCTAACAGATCTGAGCACATGAATCCAAAGAGCTGACAAACAATCATTGCACTCAGGAGAAACAACCTCTTTAGGATAGACTGCTATTTAGATTCCTGGGAACTGTGCAAGCTCCAACAGAGAACTGCAATGACCATTTTAGACCTAGAAATGAAACATTTCAGGCATAGAGTGCCAAACTGCATAGTTTTTATTTGCAAGTTTTAATAGCACTAAGCCTGTGCACATTGCCAAGGAATGAAACTACAACAGCATCACAGAAAAAGCATCACAGAAAACAAGTCTAATGACCACATTCAACAATATCAAACCTGGGATTGGGAGGGGTGGACATGGAGATTATATTTTTAAAAAGCAAAGAAAATACATGGTAAGCCACTCTCTAATGAAATAGCACTGTCAGTGATGGTCTTAACAGCTCCTCTGTATAATGTTGGATGTCAGTACAATGTTGAATGTTGGAATTTGTGTCTGCCTTATTGTTGCACAATTTTACCCCACTATAGCTGAGTGTAACAAAAAAAGATGCTGCAGAGTCAAAGTGTACTATGAATATATGTAATCTTGACAAAATTTCAGGGAGTTTGTTGGGGTTTTTTTCAAGATAGACAGTATATTTGGAATGAAACCATGGATTAAACAAATGACAGGTTCATAGTCATTCATATATAATGGAAGAGGACTGATATGTATCTTATAAGAATAAGGATTTATTATTCCGTCCCTGACAGAAGACAGAAATGCAGTCAAGTACACATTTGTCTGAGACTGAGATGCAGGACGGGCAGTAACACAGCCCATCTCCAGCAACCAGAAGAGACTAGCCTGTCATCACCCAGATAATGTGTGTAAACCAAGAGGTCTTCAATCCTTCCCAAATAGCAGGTTGATAATTATGCCTGAATAATTATGCCTTGGGCACAGCAAAAGAACCTTGTGAAAAGGAAAACTTAATTTACAACCTAGTCATGATTTAATTGCTATTAAAAGAATAAAAAGAAAGAGACAGTGAGAGGGAAAAAAAAGGTATTTTCTGCAAGTTTATCTTTCCAATGGCAAAACTTCTGGGTACATCCTACGTTGCTACACATATTAGAAGCTTACTAAATACATTGTGATATCAGTTATATTAAAGTTGACTGCTGCAAGCTAGGTCTATTTTGCTTCACTTCTAGAAAACATTTCAAAGCAAATTTTAGAGGGTGGTTTGACCTTTGTGATATACCCTCAGACAAACTAATGGTAAAGAGTGATGCCAAGAGTCTATGAGATTTGTTGGGAGAATATCTTCTGTTATACAAATTGTATCAGGTTTTTCACTTCTGGATGAGTAGAGGTTAGGGGAAGAGAGAGGGCTTCAGAATCTGTTCCCATGAATACCTCACCTTTCACATCAGGTTCAATAGGAGCATTTCAGGATTGACGGGTTACAGCAAGAGCTCTTACCCTGACAGTAAGTGTCAATGTCAAATTGTGTTCATGACACTCATAAACAGCACTTGGTAACTTACTGGAATGGGCATAAGTGTTTTTACAGAACACTGGGGTGACCCTGATCCTACTTACCTGTAATAAATTCAGGGTCACCAAAAGGCCTGTACAAAAATACGATATGCAGATGGGCCCATGTGTCTTCTCTAAGATACAAGCTCCATTCGGTTCTATTCTATTCAGGCACAGCATCACCCAAACATGCATGTGTCACTTCCAGACAGTAATGTGGATCTATCTGCACATATCTGTATGGACACATTCCAAAGAAAATAAACTAGGAAAAGAGACTATGCATTTTCACAGAATTCAAAAAATCTGCCTCTCTGCCTCCTACTGTACAGTAGCATTAGTGATAAAACCAGAGAGCTTGTTACTAGACCTTAATTTCTTTCCTCGGGGCATTAGAGACTGGCTGTTTCAGCCTCTTACTGTCTGTCTTGCTTTTCTGAGCAATTCTGAAGACACAGACTAGCCCTGGGGATCTGTCCTAGCTCATGGTGACTCTGAACATCAGCACAGCTCTCCTGCACAGACTGCTACAAAATACAGCATTGTCCTCAGTGTAACAGCAAGAAGAAATAACGTGGAAATGTGCAAAAGGGAAACACGGACAAGCTATTTATTCTACTGGATAGAAGCCTCAGGTGTCATGCCTACCTAGTTCCTTCTTCTGTAAATGTGAACGATTTAATAGGGCAAGTCTTGAATTGGGAAAATCTGACTATCAGAATTTGCATTTTTATTAATGGTCTTGTGTTGTGTGTTATTCCACCTTCTCTGACAAGCACACTGCAGGCAAAGGTAGTGCTACTCTTCATCATTTTATTTCATGTTTATGTGCATGATAAACAGGCAAGAAATAAGGACAGATTTTGTATTAATGCAGAATGAAGTATCAACACTGAATCCAATCAAAGAGAATACTTAAACTCACAGAGTTAAATTAAATAATATTTTTTGGTTTTGTTCACGCAGACTGAAAATCCATTAATGTGCTATGTAGCAGTAGCAAATAATTTCAAATTTTTTTGTGTGTGCATGTATTAATAATAATTCTGTAATTGCTATATAAAGTCCTGTAGCTTTTCAACATATCATCCTATTTCCTTCCCAGGCCCAGACAAGATCTGCTGCCACACAGATCAAAAAGCAACAACAACAACAAAAAGGTATTACAAAAAAGATCTTTATCTAAACCAAACTACATTTACTGTTAGAGGAAAGAAGGATAGAATTTAAAAAAGACAGAGGGAAAGAATACTTTTTCTGTGCTAGCTATGTCTCCCAGATACTAGCTACTGATGCAGTGATATTATTGAACTAGATATATTAATGGTTTTCTCTCTCCCAAAACTTGCTAAAATTTAGTGTTCATTTTGTAAAAGTTTTCAGTTTATTTGAAGCGTCAGATTCTTATGTGTCTTCTGACAAAGATCAATAGTTACAATCCTTTGCAGTTAAAGATCTGAAGCAAGTAAGTTGTTCTTCACAGCTCAGGATGCAACATGGCACTGTAATAAAATCTGCCATATTGACACAAGTACAATATAAAGAAAAATATGATACAAAATATTGCACTGAATATTTGGAGCAATTCCTATGGGTCTCTAAAGGGTACATGGTATTTACAGAAAAAGCAAGAAACAGTGTGAAACAAACATGAAGAAACAAAAGATGTTAAATCCTGAGTCAAAGTTATTTTCTTCATGTTTTACTTTTTCCTTGTAGAAGAAAAAAATACAGGTTATATTCTTTCATGTTCTTAAAAATAGAACAGAATGTTCTTCTGCAAGGCATATATGGCATTAGTTTTCTCTGTTGGATGTCGAGATTTAAACTATCAGACATGTTTCTCTAGCTCCTTGTTATATAGATTTATCATTTCCAAGTAGGAAGAAAGTCAAAATAATAGTATCCATCCTAGACCTTAGTGAAAAATGACATATCAACTCCAAGATACCTTGCTGCATGGTAGTCAGCCCATTTTTCTGAGGGATGAGTGAAGTGGGCTGATGATCTTCAGAGAAATGTTTCCTCTGAAGGTCTCCCTTGGGGCGTGTTTAACCATTGACCTGAAGGCAGGATGAAGCAGTATTACCTACTATGCTCTGTGCAAAGCCATGGGCAGTGTCCAGGACAGGGATCTTGCACTCTGGGATATGGTGGGGCCTTTGGAATTCAGTCCTTATGCCTCAGCGTTCTTAGCCACATTTCTCTTCTTCTGTTTCCTGCTGTACTTTATGCTTTGTCTTCAATCTTTATACAGGTTAGGAAAGATAAATACTGAGTAGTACTGATATCATGACTAATGATAAAGGTGTGGGTGTGAGCACAGGGACTGGGGAGACAAGCAGGACACCTGTGGAAATAGATGCCCTTTATGTGTTTTGTCTCGTTCAGTACTCCTGATTCTGGGCATGTGATATGTTTGAAAGCACATCAGAGCACATCAAACAGCCACGAGCTAATTACCCAGCTGGACCTGAACTAATTCTGAAGGGAGCCCATGTGTGGTCTCTGCTCATATGAGCTCCAACCAGGACACATCAAAAGTGAGCTGATTGCAGTTAGCTTACGTGTTTCTTTGTGCCAGCCCTGGGTTTCTGCAGATCCCATTACCAAGCATGTGTGAACTGCCCAGTCAGCTGAATCAGATCCAGCTGAGGTGAAAAGGGCCAAGGCCCTCTGAAGAAGAATAACTTAGGAAACAACACTTTAGATTTTCCCAATGTACTGAACAAGTTTGCTATTACCTAAGCTTGCATTTCACAGATTCATTGCATTCTCACACATTCATCTAGTTACCTCTCTACAGAGACTTTGCTTTTATATGGTAATGGATGAGAACTAACCCCTTATACTTGCATGGCAATGGCCCACTAATTTCTAGGCTGAGAGCCACCTCCATTGACAGCCATGAAACTGGTGTTACCTCTTCTTTTTCCTAGCCTGAACCAGAATAAGACTAGTGACAAGAAGCAGCCAGCTCAGATTTTTATTTAAAATGCTTAGTGATTCCCTTGCTACACATATATTTTTTTAAATAAGACAGATTTATTTCAAGTTCAGCATTGTAAAGGGTACCCAAATCAAAAATCCACTTTGTAGCTACTGAGTTCATTAGCATCACTGATAACAGAAGAATCCTCTTCTTAAATTCACTGTGAACCTAATTAATTTTTTTCTCTCTAGCTTATGTTCAAAGCATAGTTTGTTTGAAGCAGGATCAGTCATAACCAATCCAAGTCTGTATTTTAATGATTTTTTCCATACAGTCCTTACACATCCAGAAGACTATCCTCTCTAGCAGTGTTTCTCCTTTCTAAAATGGTAAATAAATAGCATAAACAGATTTGATACTAAGAAGATCTTTGCATCTTCCTACTCATCAGCCACATTTCCAGGAAGGATTTAATTTAATCTGTACACTAAATCAGTTAGTAGTGCTGTGTTACCTTCCCAGAAATGCCATCAGAGTGGTACTTCCAGGAATAATGTTGGAAAAGCACAACTACAACCCAGCTGTTCAGTAAAGATTCAGCCTCTTCTCTTATCAAGGGAAAACTCTCAGTCCAGGGGAGCCCTGCTGAGGATCGAGCACTCAGGAAATACACACCTGCCAGCTTCCAGTGCTTTAACAGGTCCTGTTCTGTTCCTCAGCCTCACCTATGCCCAGCTAGAAATCCCTGTCCTCTCTCCTCAAAAACCAGACCTCTGCTTCCTCTAGGCCTTGGAGCTTTTCATCCAGTCGCTGTTGTATCTGCAGCAAAGCCAGGATTATGCTCAATGATACAAGTCAACAACTCCAGGGATAGGGAGAAGGCTGTGTAACTCTGGGGCTGATTGACTATATGTGAAAGCCAGTGGAGGAGGTGGAAATCTAAGCTGCTCACAGAAGCTTAGAGCTGACTTGACAGAAATTTCAGATATTTCTGTCATACACGTTTACCAATTGTGTCACTCAGTGTTTTCCATGAGGAAAAAAGGACAGTTCATGGAAGAATCTGCTTCATCTGCACAACAATCAGTGTCTAAGGCAGATTTCACTACAAAGCTTTCTTTAATGCAAAAGTATATAGTTTATTATAGGTCATCAGTAAACATGTCTATGCTACTTTAAAATGTGTATTTGTGCATTCTATTAGGTTATCATAAATCAAAATTTTTTATTAGGTTACCTAACAAAATATTTTGGCAGAAGCCTGTATGTAATTGCTCAGGCTGCAGAATGTGCTGTATCAAATCCTATCGTACTTCATTCTGTTTTGCCTAAAAATGCCCCCTTCTACATCACCATAGATAGAAAGCAAATATTCAGGAGCGCTATACAAATGTGCACGTGACGTTAAAATTCACTTACAGCCGACATCATAACTTGGTGATTTGCATGACTGTGGAAAGGAGTGAAAATTACTTTATTTAAATGGCAGATGAAGTATTTATCAAAATAACACCAGTAATTTTCACACTTCAGTTATTAATACTAATGGAGAAAGTCACTCTGGAGTGACTCCCATGCAAGATAATCAGCTTGAACCAGGCTGAACCAATTTGGAACAAATAAGATGTTCCCCCACTCCTCTGATCATGCTGCTCTTTCCCCAGACAAAATAAATTAACAACTAAACTGTGCACAGCCTATGTAGGTCACACAGTTGATGTACTACCTACTGCAGTCTCCTGCAAGAATTCATTTGTTACTACTGAGCAGCTGTGACAATCCCCCTGCACTGGAGTCATCTGTCCAGAATGTAACATGGAAAATGCTGGCTGCTTCTTTCCAGCAAAAGCCGAAAATCAGATGAACAGGTGTCTCTCACATCCCTGAGATGCAGCTCAGTGTTCCCAGATGCTGCTTCAGGGTTCAGCTGCAGCACTCTCTTCAGATATGATGGGGCACAACAAAGCTTGCTGTCATTATCATTTCTCCAGCAGTGTGGGTGTAAATAATGTGCCCACATTAGTGAAGCTTAGGGAATCTCCATGGAAACATTTAATCATTGACATTTAAGCTCCTTGTGCTGATAAGGGAAGTAGCTGACTCCTGACCTATTACTAATGGTTTATCAAGGTAGGAAGCAAGACTTTTTTTCTTGACCTGGCTAGAAATGATACAGTGACAGTAAATGCTATTGTATCTTTTCTCTTTTCTCTCTTTCATCTCCTAGGCATAACTTGCTCTTCTACAGTTGGATTTTTTCTTGACCTTTTCTTGTTTATGTGACATTGAGACGATGTGGGTTAGGACTAACTAAGGAAATGCTGACCTCCAACCCACTGTCTAAAGGAGCATAGCTAACTTATTTTAGATTGGAAAAAAAGTAAATCCAGGAAAGCTCTCAGATCATGTGAGAGAAATCAGGACACCCCTACAGGAAGTTACTCTTTAGTGCCATTGCATTTCCCACAATCTGAAGCACGCATACTCCTCCTCCTCTGATCCACCCAAATAGTTTCATTAGAACCTCTAATGAACCCAACTTCCAGTTGTCCCATGCAAGACAGGAATAGATTTTCTGTAGTCATTCCTGAATGCTGGCTGCATGCTGCATTTGGAGTTCTGTTGCCTCATGCCAAGTGCAATCCATTTGGACCAGAAACCAGGATGTACTAGGAATTGAGAGTGGTTCACAAGTCAGCAGCTCTCCCAAACTCCTCATTCCCAGCCCCCCGAGCACTTTGAGTGCACAAAACACAGTCCCTTGTCTGCAGCAGCTCCCTGTCAAGCCTTTCAGAGCAGCCAAAGTCCACCATCAACCAGAGACATCCCCTCTGGTTTTGAAGTGACAGCCAATCCTTAAAACAAATACTGTGGTATACTGGCTTCATTTTGAACTGAAAAACATCTCCAGTCATACCCTAGAAGTCTGAGATCCAGACTTCCCTGCCCACCCAGTTTCCACTGAGACAGTGGCATTCTGATGGCAAAGCCATGCGATCACTGCCCTCCACCCAGCTGTTATCAGTCACAGTTTCGGTCACAGTTTTATGACTGATTTTTTTGCTGGCTCTGGCTTTGGGTTATGCTTCATTAGAAAATGTGGTTTGGGTTAAAGGAAAACTCTTGAGTATCTGGCTTGTATTTTTTTCTTCTGAGAAAAAAAATGCACATCATTATTTCACTAGTTTTATTTCAGAATAATTTACAGGATTTATTCTCACTCTGATAACAATATATAACTCCTGTTGCACCTAGCATGAAAGACTGACTGCAGAAAAGATATGAGGTCTTACATCATTACACCATACACTATTGCATTTACCCCTTTGCTATTTTTATGCCACTTATTCATGCATGTGGTGGGGTGCAGATTTGTCTGTTTTCAAACCTTCTTATTACTAAATTGTAGGCTTAGAATCAATTTAAGCAGGCTAAGCTTAGTGCTTAGAGCAGCATAGTTTCAGTTTAAGTCCTTACAGGAGCCACAGACACATAGCTAGGGTGCTCTCCTTCAGCTACTGTAGATCCATCTCCTAGTCTTGGATGAAGATGTTTTGCCATTTTGTGTGTCTGTTGTAGAAAAAATGTAACGTAAAAATAATTGGGATTTTTATGTAGAAAATATTATTCATTAGAGGGACTAATATTATCAGAAACTATTAGCTCTACTTCCTACCTTTGGAAATTGATAGTGGAAGTAGGTGTTGCACTAACTTGCACTGAAAGTGCAATTGATACAAGAAAGATCTAAGAAGCCTGCAGGGAAAATGGAAGGATTTTCCTCTTCTAGCATACGTCTATTAAAATATATTAATGAATATCAACTATGGATGGCATTCCTTTTAGTTCATGCTTTTAGAATTCATAACCCAAGCAAGCATTTATCATAAAATTTTGCTCATTAAAATAACACTAGTGTCTTTTAAACACTTAGAATAGGCTGCTTTACTGATATAAGAGGTGTATAAACACCATCCAAGAAGTGGCCCTACTGGCTGTCAAAAGATGAAAACATACCATTATTCTGATTAGCTGAATTTGAGTATTTCGAGTAAGATATGCACACATTTTTTTGTTGAAGGGCCCGACTTCAAATGCAGCTTGAAATACAATCAACCAGTGTCACTCACATGCCACTTCCCTTAGATTTTACACCTTATGGATCTAAGAGACTTGCTTTCTGATCTTATTGCAGGAAGATTCATTCAAAAGCACTATGTTTTTATTTGAAGGCCATGTGCTTATTTTGAGTTTCCTGTTCTCTTGCATTACTGAGATTGATTTTCAATTTTTATTTCATTAAGAGAGTGTCCCTGGATTGTTGGAGGTTTTTAATTGATTTATGCTTAATCGCTACACCTTAGATTTTCTTTGAGGTTTGGAAACATAATCCATTGTATTGAAACAATGTTCCTTGGTTATGCCAGAGGCAAGAAATTAATTTATTATTTAACATTTGTATACCCTCTTTATCATCAGCGACATCCATTATATGGGAGGACTGTTGGGATGGAAGGAAAAAGCTTGATAAATCAGCTTCCTGGCACCTTAAATGCTGTACTCTGCAGTAGGAATGGAGAATCAGCTCTGCTCCTCCTTTTAGCTTTTATTAATCCTGACAGGTTCAGAGATTTTTGGCACACACTGTTTTAACCTCCTGAAGTTTAAACACAGTCAACCTTCTCCTCTCCCCGCCCCATTCCCCATAATGACTGTAGTGTGTGATTTTGTTTTATCTCAGTAATCATATCCTTCTCCCTCTGAGAACAGACTCAGCCCAGCACCCTGGATACAGGCGTAGGAAGAGCAGGCTTATCTGTTTGTACAGAATGTGCCATTGCCTGTTACCATAGAGCTAATGCTACTTAATATCATTTAAATAATAATTTATATTTCAAAATATAACTTAGACTGTTGTGACCTGGTAAGACTAACTACCATTAACTATTTGCAATATGACCAATTGGTGCTTAAAAACAGATTTTAGAGAAAAAGAAAAAACCAGAAAACATTTTAATAATAACATACATTGGTTGCTGGTCTTGACAGTAAGTACGTAAGCTCATGAGGATTTCAAAAACATTCATTATGTACCAGACTGTTTTTTCCTGCCTACATCCTTCCCCGTGGAGCCTCAGCTGCCAAATTACTTTTGTATGTTAGCTAGGCAAACTCAATCCTAAATCTCTTTCCATGTTCTCTTTCATTATAGGACTGTGCAAAATTTGGAGTGTCAGATAAGAGGTTTCTAACGGGACTTAGTCACTTTGGAGGCATATACTTGCGGAAAGCCTTGAAATGCTGCTCACAGGGCTATAAAACACAAACTTGTGAGCTTGGACCAAAATGTTGCCTCTGCTAATTGCAGTGGAACAATGACTGCAAATAAGATTTACAATTACTTAGGTTTGCCAGATCTGCAGCCTTGGAAAAGGCTCCATATAACAGCAATGACAGTCAGTGACATTTTGCTTCTTGGTGATAGATTGTGGTTATATCACTATGGAACAATAATTTTGTTTGTGACAGCAATTGCCCAAAGGGACAATGAGGAATATCTGGATAACAAAATGAAGAAGAAAGAAAGAAAGAAAAAGGCTTCAAGTCACTCTATATTTGATGCAGTTACTGCCACAAAGATAACTTCTTTCCTATAAAAAATTAGAGGGTTGACCTGTACTAGAAAATCATTAGGCATGAAAAGAAGTAGCAATTCTGGGGAAAAATCACAATTTCTAAAAGTGAGAATATCTGTATAACATTCAAAAATTCACTCATATAAGATCATTTAAAAAGTGTTCAACAAATTAGGTAGTGTGGCATAACTATAGCAAGAGAACCCTCACATGCAACAGGTAAAGTCCAAAGGGGTGGCACCACAGGAATAGGATACATGGCAACAGGGAGGAAAACACACAGGCATCGGGAGGAAAACACACAGGCATCAGTAGGAAAAACTGAAATAAAGGTTTGTCTTTTAAATCCCACATTTTCTGATGTCTGGATGCTGCAACATGAGCATTTCCATTCAGCAAAGTCAGAACACTTTTCCCAGATAGCTGTCTATACCCTTGCTTCTAAGAGTGTGGCAGGACTCTGCTCTCCAGGAAGGAGGAGCTGCTCCTTTTCTCCTACTCCTGTTTCTCAACACCTATTTAAGATCATCTGAGCAGAAGAAATTGGAAACTTAAGATTAAATTCCCTTTTGAGTAAATGAAATTTGGATTCCTTTCAGGTGCTTGGGATGACTTCAAAGGTGGCTGGACATTAAAATAAAAAATAAATTGCTAAATAGGTTAAAATAGTTGCATTTAAGGGGGGAGGGGCTCATGAGGGTTGGAATTTGACCCTCAGCCCCTCGGGCCCATAAAGCCCCCTGCTTAGGCATATGGAGTTTCCCTGACATAACCCTGGTGTAACACAGAAGTGAATTAGGCCTTTGGCATTTTGATATTTACCAGGTGTGCTTGGATAATGGGTAATTTAGCTTTTGCAGCTAACCAGCTCTACTGGCCTGATTCCATTTTTCTGAGCAGCAGTGGCTGGTCAGTCTATTTGGCTAATATTACATTTCACCTCCCAAAAACCTCTGTGCCTTAATGTTTGATTGACTTCAATAGCATTAGCTGGAGTGAACAAAAGTAAAGGGACTGGGTAGGTCTTTGGAGGATCAGACTGACTTACACTGTAAAAATCTGAGTCTAAAGGGCGTGACATCAAAATCACGTCTGGTACAATTCTGATGACATTCTACAGGGAAGAAAATGGATATTTATAGGATTACAGTAGGGGCACACTTGATGATGCTATTAGCAGCTGGCATTTAGTTAAAAATGAGAGGGAGAGGAAAACATCATTAACCAAAGGTAAACTTTATTAAGCTTTTTATTACTTAAGATGGAGCTTTGACCATTCTTACTGTAAGTACATTTCTATATCCAATAGATATAGTCTTTTTTCAGATATCTACTTGAGGTAGAAAAATCCATTTTTATTAAATGACTTCCTGGGCATTAAAGTAATGCTTCCAAAACCATGTGTCCTCAAATATGTCAGTAATATTTTTCAATGAATTTTTTATAAAATATAAAATTATGTGGATTGTGTTAAAAATGAGAAACAAATGACATCAATAACTTAAATATCTTAATTATTCTGGTGGTTTGAGAACTACAGCAAGCAGTTCAGTATAATACTGCAGAAAATATCTAAATGACAATGCTCATTCTGTATGGTTATTGATACAATATGTGTGGCGTAATGCAATACACTTTTTAACATAATCCATTCTAGACAGCAGCTAGCCAGAATTTTTACCAATTTGTAACATTACTCTTGCTCTATGTAAAACTAAACATGAACTAGAAAAAAAAATGGAGTAATTTTCTGGGCCATGCTTAATAGCGGTGTAAGTTATTTTTTGATGACAGAGTGCCCAGAATCTGCTGTCAAAATCAAGAAGCCATTTTAACAGTTGCTATAAAAAGTTCATTTGAAGTAACTTCTGTTCAAAATGCCTTATCAACTGAGTTTACCTTACAGGTTAAGAGGAGTGCTCACATGATAAAACTACCTACAGTGACAAAATCATGGCTGGAAAAAAAAAAAAAAAGAGAAATAAATTGATGAGTCTGATAAAGAACCTTCATGTACTTTCTGTTTCATACACACATTTTTGTCCATTTTCCTTATTAAAGGATCTGGCTTTTCACACTATTGTGAAGCCATTTCCATTTGTGGTAGTATCTGATATTGATGCTGTCCTCAACAACATGAGTGTGAATAATGACTGGAAAGGTAGGATATCTGTGTAACTGCAGGCAGGGTTGTTGCACAGGAAAAACAGCTTTTGTTGAGGACAGATGAGCTACAGTCAGCATATGAGAGACTTCACTTTTGCTTGCCTAGGCTCTTCAGCCTGTCAAGTGATTTGTCATGTTCCTGAAGAAATATTGTAGTAAAAGTCAGCTCTTTGCAGAAGCTGGAACCAGAGCCTGAGAGGAACTTTGGGTGAAATTCAGTATGAAACACTATGAGTATTTTCTACATGTTTTTCCCTGGATTTTGTCCTCTTTCTTTCTGGGCTAGAAACTTGCTTGGGTTCTGTCTAGCATCTGGGATCTCTGTTATACTGTGGAGGGGTTTGTGTCCAAAGCTTGAATGAGTTCAAGAACTAGGTTATGAATTAGTAATTTTTTCTTTCATCTTCTCCATTCAGACGTGTGTTATGATCAGTTGTGCATCTGTGCTGTGATTTCCCTTACTGGTTCCTGTTTACATTTTTAGTGCACTTCAAGTTCCCAATGCAATTCTTTCCTTCTGCATGGCAGCTGTTAGCTGCGAAAGCTGTTTGCTGTGTGTCCTGAATCTTCCTGTCCAGTCCTACTAATTGTTTGAATTGCCAGCAAAAAATATTACATGGGAACTCTGCATTTATGTTACAATGACCTGAAAGCTCTGAGTTCCCACTATGTACATAGTTGCTGTATAGTTGCTATTTCATACTACACATTTATTTAAATTAAACTTTAGTATTGTCTCAATGGCTTTCCTGTGTTTTTTTCTCAGGGACAAATAGCCCAAGGTTAAACATAATAATCATGTGCTTATCTGTGTTAAGCCAGTCCATATGAATGAAATTTATCTTTGAGGATATAATTTGCAAAGAGCCGAGCAAGTGGAGTTGTTGAGAAGAGTCTGTTTAAATTACAGGACAAATTGGTGCACCACTGCTGGGCTGAGTATGCACTGCCCAGGAATAGGCCTAGTCATTCCAAATCAATGATCGTGCCTGGAGTTTTCAGAAAACTATGAAAACTTGCATAGTACCCAGTCAGGGATGCTTCTGTCTAACATAGTGGCCAAAGGAAAAGCTACACCTACATCCAGCACGTGGCACATGAACTGTGTCATTGCAATTGTTAGATCAACTCTTTTATTAAAAGCTATAATTGTAGATACCAAGATAACACCGTGTTAATTTTTTCCTAAACAATAAAGGATATATTTTGTTAAATATTTCGAACATGTTGATTGATAGTGTCCTACCTAAACTGCATGGCAAAGCTAGATACATGTGATAGCACTGAGACAAATTCTTCTGCAAACAATGACTTATCAAGCTCTTCATCCCTAGAGCAATTTAGAATTATGTCTAGTACAATTTACAGCCTGTGGAAAAGAGGTAACACCAGAAAAATGAATTATTCTTGTGATCCTGCTTTGTTAGTTTTGAATCAGAACAACATATGAATCAAAGGACCTTTTTGTTTGTTAGACTAAGATAAATGTAAAAAGCATATTCAGTTTTTTTATAACATCAAAAGAAATAACCTGTCAAAAAAACATCCTTATCCATTTGGTAAGTGGGATTGTAAGATAAAATGCATATATTGCTCCTGTTGGACATATATTTGTGAGTCTTTTACTGCTTTCATCACTTTCAGTTTCCTTTAAATTTAAATAGCTCCTAGTCTTTCATATCAGAGACCTTATCCGAGGCACTATTTACCAGCATTATGTCTGCACTAATAGTTCAAAGATCTAATGGCAACTTTCATCAGACATGGCAGTAGGAATAAGAGACTTAAACAGAGCCAGTAGGAGGCACCACAGCTCCACTTTTCATTGGGTCCAAAATAATTCATGTAGAGAACATGGATTATTGGCCAACTGTATTATTATACTGATGTAACTATACTTGAGTCTGCATATTTTTGATATCCTTCTGGGTTTGACAATTGCTTTCAAGTGATTCTGGGGAATGACAGTGGAGGCAGAGAGAAAGGCTAAAGTTCAACTTCTGATTTTCTTCTGGTCTCCCTCCTGATGATCCCACAGACACAGAAAACAAATGTGTTTGACAAGACTAGGACAGTCACTCCCTATAAATAACACCTGATTCAGGACCTAGCTATGCATCTATTTAAGTATCATAAAGACAATTTTCTTCTTAATCTGAATCTCAGCCTTAGACTAATAATGTTCCTGAAATACCAGTTATGCCAGAGTCAGTGTCATCTAGATATTTATTTATTTCATATACTTACTCCTTTTTAAAATCTAAACAACATGATTGAGATACGTTTACATTTCAATTCCCCAGAAGAGATGTTGCAACAGTAGTTGTCATGCTTTTATGGATGGCAATGTTATAAACTGAGAGTTATAGCAATCTGTCCTTCCCAGGAGAATGTTTCAATCCAATTGAAGCCTGAAAAACTCCCAATGATATCACCCTCACAACAGTATGCTTCATGAGGAGTCATGCAATTTAAATGCAGATGCAATGAGATTTGATCACTAGTAAAGAGTACTTTTTAATTTGATGGAGTCCTCAGCAGGTACATGCTTGTGATTATTTCATCCATAGTAATTTACAGAATAATTCAGCATTTAACACATTGACCATCTTGAAAATGTCTGTTGCCTTGCTTTCTGGAAAACCTGGCCTCAGGCTGAAGCCTTATCATGAGTTTGTCATAGACTATCCCCTAGCAGAGCTCTCCACTGGAACTATGGATAGGTAGAGCTTATCTTAGAGGTCTAAACTGCAGTAAAATATAACAGCTCTTGAAGTAGTTTAGGAACTTGAATAAATCCAGCTGCCATTCATATATTTCCACATGAGCTAATTTTCTCTTTTCTCAACTAGTTTGGTTACCATTATATACTGTGTTTAAAAATCAGCTCAATTTCCTCCACATGCCCTGTAGATATACATTTAGACATCAACTCACTTGAAGCATTGACCACAATCATTTTGGGTCTGCTCTGTAGGGGAATATAGAGGAGCGGTAAACTGCCATGAGGTGTGCAAACCATAGTCACTCTGGGAAAGTACTACAACATGCTGCATCAGCTGCAGTTCTCTGAACACCAACAGCTTTGCATCCACAGAGGATTGTTGTCATCACCTGCACTAACAACATAAGAGTGAAGATCTCAGACAAAATTATCATCTGCCAGAAGAGAGTTTCTGACTACTGTCTGTCATTTTCCCTTCACTTACTATACAGATGAACAAGACCATCCCAGAATTGTTACATGGGACACATGCTCTGTATCGTTCATATTCTAAAAAAAAAGCAGACAATATTTGACTCTTTTTCCATTTACTGACAGGGAATCTGTCTTACCACGTCTTGTTATCTTTCAGTTCTTCCTTTTTTTTTTTTTTGTTAGATTTATTTTTATATGTATTTATAAAAAATGTTTTTAAAGGGAGTTTTGCCAAGACTTACAGCTTGTTTCTCTTCAGGTGGGGCTGTTTAACAGCCAGGACTCAACTGCTATGATATCTTCAAATTTACAAACTCCCAAGACTATTGTGCAACAGGGAGTATGAGAGCAGAAATTGTACATCTGCCTAATCTAGAGATTGCTGTTATCGTACATCTACTGTTGTTATGTTTCGGTTTCTGGTAATAATATATTTACACAAAAGTTGTAGCCATGAATGATTGTTATCATGGAACTATTGGGTGAAAGGTATCTCTAGAAGTCTCGTAGTCCAGCCTCCAACATCAGCAAGTCCTGGCTTTGTCTAGTCAAATTTTGGAAAAAAAATTGGACTAGCTGATCTCCAGAGGTCCTTTCCAACTCCAACTGTTCTGTGATTCTGCGTAATAAAAAAAATTCCCAGAAATTGTTTCTGTAGGTCCAACATCCTCATCCCTCACCATCTTGAAAACCCACTGTTTCACATTCTTTGTTTTCCACACCATGTTTTTTGAAATGCGAGAACCAAAACTGAACCGAGTATTACAGAGGTGGCTTCATGACCAAGTAGAGGGGGACACTCTCTTTCTCCTGTCAGTAGACCATAATCCCCCTAATGAAACTTATTCACAGTTTCCCTTATTTGTACTGATTTGATGAGGTGTCTGTATGCCCAATTCTCAAATTTCACAAGGTCTGTCTAAGTTGAAACTGCTATTCATTGTGTTGATTACTGCCCCTAACCTGTGAATTTTGCTGAGGATGATTTGTGTGTCACCATTCAGGTCATTGATGAAGACCATGAACAATGTGAACACCAGTGCTGATGTGCAGACCACAAGACTACCCTACTCATCATGCTCTGCCAGCCAGACATCATGTCACTGATTACTGCATTCCATGCCTGACAGTCCAGCCAGGTTTCTAGCACTCCATTTGTCCTGTTCACATCCTCTGAGCTTACAAGCAAAAATACTGTGACATGCAGTGTCAAAAGCCTTATTGAAGTCAATGTTCATCAAAATCACCACTCTCTCCTTATCCATATCGCCAATTATTTTTCTACAGAAGAAGGCCACCAGGTTGGTTAAACAAGAGTTGCCCTTGGTAAATCTATGTTGACTGTTCCAAATTACTTTCTTGTACTTTCTTGTAATGGATTTCAAGAGAGTATGCTCCATGATTTTTCCAGCAATTGAATGGAGGGTGACTGGCTTATAGCTCCCTGGGTCCTCCACCTTGCCTTTTCTGAAAACAGGCACAGAGTTAGAATCTTTCCACTTAAGAAAGACCTGCCACTGTTTGCCACTTTTTCCACAGATGATGATAATAATATCAGCATCGTATCCACAAGCTCTGCCAGCATCCTTATGTAAATCCCATTATCTCAATAGATCACAATGAGTTCAGCTTCTTGAAAGAGTCCCTAATGTATTGTTCCTCCACTGCTTTTTGCACTGCCCTTCTCAAATTCTGCTAGTAAACATGGAGGTCTGGGAGAAGGCTTTGCTTACCGGTATCAGTAGGTGTTCAGTGCTTCAATAGTTTCAACACATATTTTCATTTTTCTCCTCTCTAGTCATCAGTGAATCCATACTTTTTCCTAAGTTTTGTTTTGCAAATATTGTGACTGTAAAGACCCTTATTATTGTGCTAAATGCCTCTCATCCATCTGACCTCCAGGCAGTCTCTGGTCTTACTTACTGCCCTAAGTATCCAGGCAACTTTTTTTCCCCACTACTTTCTTCTATGTCCTGTATATTTCCTTTTTGTGTTTTATTTCAATATGATTCTGACTTCTTAGCGAAGCACAGCTTCTGCCAAAATTCCCACCCTTCCTTCCCAGCAAGATGGTTAACTCCTGAGATTTCAATCACTTCTTGAAAAATCAGCCAGCTTTTCTTACTAGAGGATAAGTATGCACCACTTTGGCTGGAAATTACACGTATTGTGACTTGCCTTCACTTCCCTCAAATATTAAAAAAAAGCTTCTGTAAGTGGTAGAAACAATATTCTGTTTAATTACCCAGTTAAACAGCTTTTCTTCTTAAAATAACAGCTGCACTGTACTTCAAATAGGCATATGTTACAGCACCAGAGAGAGGTACTGTAACTATACATGGGAAAAGGAAGTGGGGGTAGAGCATATGCACATTCACTCACTATGGAAAATTCTTTACATCCTTTTCAGGTTTGGACAGATTCATTTCCCTCTTTCAGGGTCCATGTCACCCTGAGAGTTAGTCTGCTGTTCAGTTGCCCCTTGAGTCTTGAGCTATCTGAATCTGAAATATATCTCCCATGAGCCTGAAGGAAGAAATACATCTTTCCTTCAGTCTGTGGAAAGACCTCCCATTCTTGCACCTGCACACAGCCTCTCTCTCCTTCTCCCTAGAGCTGGTGCAGTGTTGTATCCCAGGCTGTCTGGCTATGTAACACTTGGCACATTGCAACTGACTGCTGCTTACCTATCCCAGTGAGAAACCCACCTCAGCAGATCCAGTAGGGCCAATCTGTGCCAACTGTTGGCTACTTCCCTTTCCTCACTGCAAAATTCCAAACCCACCTCCATGGCTGTGCAACTGCACTTGAACCTGAGCTGAGGAGTCATGGCCACTGCTTCAGTAATAACAGTAAAATCTTTTTTCTGCATTAATTTAGAGCTGGAATTTGAGTTCCTGAATGTTCCTAAGCAGTTGATATAGCTATTCTCTTCACTCTTTACACAGTGTTTTTGTAGATGTTGAAACCCCACATAACTAGTAGGAGAGGTATGATAAATGAGTATTTGTAAGAGAAGGGGACTAAAATTGCCTGCTAAAATAATAAAGCAATCATGTTTTGGTGATGGGATAATGGCAGGATAATTAAACACCCACCTTACAGGCCTGATCTTTGCAGTTGCGAGAGGTAGAACAGTCAGCTGATCCTTATTGTCTAACATGATGGTGTAAGAAACATCTATAGCAAGGGAGAAAGTGTGATGCAGCTGAGAAACAGGGAGGGTGAAATCCGTCTGGATTAGAGAAGGAATTATTTGAGGTGCCTGGGAGATGTCTCTGAACTTCCATTTTGAAGCACAAGAAACCATACTCTTAGCAAAAACTAGAGGACCAATCCTGTCATTTTGGCAAATGCTAAGAAAGTAGATTATGCCAAAGTTTAATATTATCTGATTTGGGATAACACCTTCATACTTAGAGAATACAGCACAGTATTTGTAGGTAAAGAGTGATGTCAGCATGAAACTGGAAACATATCAAAGAGAATAATGTGATCTTTTTCTGATATGGTTAACAGGTTAACAGTGCAAAGTGGATTTGCATTTATATTAGCAGGACCTTTCCATACATAGATCGTAAGAAACTAGTAAGGAAAGTCATGAGGGAATTACGAAGACCGGTCAGGAAAAATGGATTAATAATGGGTAGTAAGTGGGCCCCTGAAGGATCATAATAAATGACAAAGCATCCTTCTGGCAGAATATGACAGATGAGGTTGCCTGCAGCTATTTTCTATTTAACATTTATATTAGTGATTTAGAAATTGATTTGATATGGAGTGCATCAAAATTTATAGATGACAAAAGCAGGAGGATTTTTAAAGTCGATACTTGTAGGACATGAATTGGATTACAAAAGAAATTTAATAAGGATGCAAAATGAAGCTGGCATGTGGAATTTAATGTTGGCATATGGAAGAGGTACACTCAGACAGCCTGAAATATGCCTTTGGTGTTGTACCTTGAGAAGTGCAGTTTGTGAAGAACAGAATTCACAGGAGGGTTCCTTAGCCATTTTTTGCTAATTTTAGTCTTTCTGAAGTTCCCTGAATGGTGGTAAATATTCCTTTCAACACCCCTCTGCAGCACTTATGTAGGTGATTATTTTCATTCTTTTCTCAGTCTAATGTTATTGCTAGACATCACACAAGAAATAGCATTTTTATATGAATCATGCTTTTTCAGCACTCACACCTTCTATGTCCAAACATGTATCTAGAAAATATCATGAAAGACTTCTCTATTTTAAACACACTGTTTTTAGAGAGTGAGAATATAGAGAGGAAAATGCTCTAGAATAAAGCTGTAAAGTTCATTCTGACTCCAATGTGGGAATGAGATCCACTTTTTGACTAATTTGATTTGGTGGAATATATATTAAATCTATTTTTATTATGAAGTGTTGCTTTAGGGGTAAGCCAGGCATAGCAGCTGGATATTCCAGAAATCTGCAGGGCTTTCTTGCTATTTGAGTGTTATCAGTCTCTGTACAAAGGACCTAGTAACAAAGCTGGATATGATGGCTTGTTTTCCCAAAACAAAAATTTAACAAAAGGCACTTATAAAAATTAACTTCTTACAACACATTGTGTCAAAACTGTAGGATTCTCCAGGATGCTTGGCCATTTTGACTGCAACTCTTAAGAAACCAAGTAAGCCCTGTTACAAAGCTTATTAGTTATCAAATCCTGGCTCTGCTAAAACCTTTGTTTGAACCAACAACAACAACAACAAAAAAGATTGAAATTAGATGAGTTAAATTGCAAAGTTAGACTGTAATGTAAGAACTGCTGTACAGGACCAGAGCAAGCACCAGACTAAGAATCTTAATTTAACTGGCAATGGCTCAGGGGAGAATTTGAGAGCAAGGCAGATCTGAATTGCTTCAGGTTCCATGGCAAATACTCCAGTTTAGATATTTTCTTAGTCATAACTGATGGGTTTTGACTGATGTCTCTTCAAAGCTTGTTATATTCTATCTGGATGAGTAGAATAGAGCAGAATATTACAGTGGGAAGGGACTTAAAACTATCACTGGTCCAACTGCAGACCAATTCAGGGCTGACCAAGAGTTAAAGCCTGTTATTAAGGGCATTGTCCAAGTGCCTACTAACAATCCCAGGTCTGGGGCATCAACTAACTCTCTAGGATGCCTATTCCAGAGTTTTACCACCCTGTTGGTAAAAAAATGCTTCCTACTATCCAGTCTAAACTTCCCCTGGTGCAGCTTTGAACCATTTCCATGTGTCCTGTCACTGAATCTCTCTTCACTTACCCTCCTCAGGAAGATTTAGAGAGCAATGAGGTTCCCCTCAGCCTCCTCCTCTCCAAGACAGACAATCCCAAAGTCCTCTGGTGTTCCTCACAAGTCATTCCTTCCATCCCTTTCACCAGACTTTTGTCTTCCTCTGAATGCATTCAAGGATCTTCATATCCTTTTTAAATTGTGGTGCTCAGAACTGCACACAGTATCCAAAAAGTGAGGCTGCATCAATGCCAAACACAGCTGTTTGTTCTGTGTTTGATGCATTCCAGGATGGGATTTTCCCTCTTGGCTGCCTGGGCACCCTGATGACTCCTACAGAGCCTGCTGCTGACAAGCACTCCAGATCCCTTCCTGCATGGCTGGTCTCCCCACTCACTCCTTTCCCTAGTCATATTTGTGCCCAGGGTTAGTCTGTCCCAGCTGCAGAATCTAGCATTTTGAATTGTTAAATTTCATCCCATTAGTCATTGCCCTGTGCTCCAACCTACCTAGATCCCTGTGAAAGCTTCTCATCCCTCAAGAGAGTCAACAGCACCTCCCAGTTTGGTATCATCAGAAAACCTGCTAATGGTGCATTCGACTGCTGCATGCACAGGAACACTGGTGATGACCAGTCAGCAGCCAGATGTAAAACCCCATTCCCTACAACCCTTGAAGCCTTGTCCTTCAGCCAGTTCATCCAGCACACCATGAGCCCACTCAGCCCACAGCTGAACAGCTTGTCCAGAAGGATGCTGTGAGGGACAGTATCAAAAGCCTTACTAAAATAGGAAAACTACATCTACCCTAGGTGGGTGACCTTATTATAGAATGATATCAAACTAGCTAAACAGGACTTTCCCTTTGTGAACCCATGTGGACTGTGCCTTCTATTGGTCTTTAAATGCCTTTCAATAGTACCCGGTATAATCTTGTCCAAAAATTTTTCTGGAACTGACTAACACTAGAATAACACTGGCTGGCTCCCAGTCAGAAGGGAACTTCCCAGACTCCTGAGACTTTTGGTAGATGATCAAGAAGGATCTTGCCGTAACATCCACTAGCTCCTTCAGTACTCTGTAATGAATCTCATCCCATGAATCCCATGGACTCGTGAACATTCAGCTGGTATAACTGGTCCCTTACAATTTTTTGGTCCACAAATGGAAAGTCACTGTTCTCACCCTTGTGGTCCCACAACTCAGGGGATTGGGCAGCCCAAGGTCTATCAGTATTATTAAAGATCAAGGCAAAGGAAGCATTGAGTGCCTTGACTTTTTTCTTCATCCCTATTTTTCAGATGAACCTCTTCAACAAGTGTTGGTCCAAACATTTTTTTAAGACCTCTTCTTGCTATTAATGTACTTTAAGAAGCGTCTCTTGTTATCCTGCCCAACACTGGCATGTTTCAACTCTGAGTATGTCTTATGTCTTTCAAATGTGAACCATGGCTCTGTACTCTTCATACCAAGCCTGACTTCCCACCCAGAGGTCACACAATTGCATTTTTCTCTTGAGCTCCATGAGGAGTTTGCTGTTAGCCAAGCTGGTCTTCTGTTCCGCTTGCTTGACTTGTGACACAGTGCAATTGTCTGCTCCTGTGCTTCTAAAGGGTAGTTCTTAAAAACTGTCCAACATTCATGGACTCCTAAGCCCTCAGAAGCAGCTTTACAGGATCCACTGCTAAGTGGCTACCTGAGCAGCCTACAGTTTGCCCTCCTGAAGTCCAGGGTAGCAACTGTGCTATTTCTTTGTATCATTACACTGATAATAAGCAGTTAAATGCCTCCCTGATGCCTGATCCCGTCTGATCTCAGCAGCTAAGCAGGGGCAGCCCCAGTGGGTAGTTAGATGGGAGACCTCCTGGGTTCCCTGGAATACCAGGGGCTGTAGGTTCTAGTCCTGAGGACTTCACTGTCACTGTCCAAGCTCACTCGGCTGTGGCAGATGAACCTCAGGAGTTAAAGGATGGGGCCAGTTTTGCACACGCTGTGCCTCACCTAAAAAAATCCACTGCACAGGCCTGAAGGACACACCCACGTGGGTAGAGCCCTTCCCAAATATTCATTCGCAAAGCCTAAGCCACCACCAGCACAATGAAAATATTTAACTGAACCATTTCATCATCTCTGTGGCTAAGACAGCCTCCTACCACCACATCCCTCATGAGTAAGGACAGAAATAGGAACTCTTTCCCAGTTGGCTCACTGTGACAAGAAGTTACCTCCTACAAACTTCAAGAATTTCCAAGACCTGCTCATCACAGCAGTATGGCATTCCCTGTTTCAAAGGATGCAAACACAGTGGCTCATAATCACATCTAAAAGTTCTCTTCTCCATGTATTACCATGCTTTAATCAAGAATGTGACCTAGAGATCTCAAATAACAGTAAATGGTTCCCAGTGAAACAGCACTGAAATTGGTATTGGTTCAGATAAAATTTACAGTCTCTTCAGAGATTTGCAGAACCTGTAGCTCTAACAGCAAGTGGGTTTGGAGATCTCTTTTTCTCTGCAGGGCAGATTGTAGGCATTTGTCCTAGTTACATTGACCTGGACCAGTTTATCACTGTGTCAGTGTAACCAAAATTGTATATTCTACACCCTCTATGCCATTTCTGATGAGCTGTTAATAATGGATCACTCGCAGCAGCCACCCAGGGCTCTGCGAGACAGGAGGGTGTCCCTATCTTCTCACCAATGATTCAGATGCGATAACTCCTCTCCAGGGAGTCGTTAGCACCTCCACACCCAGCCTGAGGGGTCATGTCTGCTAATGGACCATCAACAATTCCAAAAATACCCCATGACTCACAGAGTTAAATCACCTATTGTGGAGCTCCCTGCTGTGAGGAAGGTACTGGGCATTTCCATGTGAACCTGAGGTGATATAATCTTGGGGGTCTGGGGACTTCTGGTACCACTCATTGGAATGAGAGGAGGGCCAGAACCTTGACAAAACTGCAACTGCCACTCTTGACCAGACTGTGGCTGTCATCTGCAACAACAGGTTTTCTTTTCCTTTTACTTTGGACTCAGAGGGACCATGTGGGGCTCAGCACAGGGGCTAACAAACACCATTCTGTTCATGCCCTGCTTGCTGGGTTATACATCTGGGTTTTGTGGGTTAAACCCAATTTTTTCTCTGTATCATTGCATTTATTGTAGTCCTTTTATTAAATTGTAACTCTGACTTATAATCTCTGTTTGAGTTGGGTTCATTTCTCCTGCCAGTTTGCCTTCAAACCAGCACAGCATTTATGCTTTTTAAAGACCCTTGCTCTTCATTTAGACATCTTTAAATATTCATTCCTTTGTTTTTCCCTTGCTTTTGTATCTGAAATTCGGTTAATAGTGTGTTATCCTGGTGACTCTGAATTTCCTATTATAAGCTGTTCCGGGTCTGTCTCCTGCCATGTTTCACCAAGTACAGGCAAGGAGGAATTATGAATTCATTTATGCTAAGCAATGCTTTCCTTCTCAAATAGCACCCACATTTTTTTCATGGATACACGCAGAATATGGTAATACTCAACGTGGGAGAGGGATTCTTGTGCCAGTCACGTCCCAGCTTGCAAGAAAAGAGTGAAAGCTCACTCCTTCCTTCCACACAAATGCTGGTGGATCAGGCTGGTGGCAGCACAGATTTTTCCATCAGCACTGATAAATGAACTTAGATTTGCCCTTCCTCTAATATGTCCTGAGAAGCATTTCAGGGCGCTATCACAGCTTATCAATTGCACACAGTTTACACTTTCCCTTTTTCATCCAGCTCACCCAAAATCCAGACTGACTCCTCTGCCCGGGGTTAACTAGAGGGCTACAAAATATCCCTAAGCAGATAGAGCAAACTGAGTTTGACAGACATGAATTTCTACTTAATTTTCTGTTGAAAGTTAAAAATTCATGGAAAAATGAGGAAATAAACCATTACTTTAAAAATGAAGCAAAATGCCTATCTTATAATGCACACTGACATCATTTCAACCAAGCATAAAATCTTTTTAAAGCTGATTTCTGTTCTTGTATTTTCAATGTCAATGGTGATAATGCAATATTCAAAGAAAAAAGACGATAGACTAAAAATTCTGCTTGTTTTTTTTAAAAAATAAGGCCAAAGTGAAAATTCATGTATTCATAGCATTTAACAAAATGGAAGAAGTGGGAAAAGACATATAAAAAAGAGAAAAAACCTGTCTTGAGTGTTAAATGATGTATGATAATTTAATGTTGATAATGCATCATCTTTAATCATAGCACAGATGATGGGACTAAAGCAGAAACATGGAACACGAAAAGAGAATGTTAATTGAAAAAGAGAACAAAATTTTTAATCAAAGAATAAGGAATTTGTAAAATGACAAGATTAATAATAATAAAAAAATCAGAAGTGCTGCGGTTGCTTTGGAAGCAATTAGTTACTATCCTGGAAGGCTGTGCAAAAATCAGCATCTAATGTACTTAATGGGCTTAAAGGTCGTTTCTCACCCTCAATGATTCTCCATAATTCACTTCAGACACAATACAAAAATCACTGGAATATTTGACTGAATATTACCTGCTGAGGCATAAATGCTTCATTTCTGATAGGGTCTTGAAGATAACACACAGCATTTTTTTATAACTGATTTGCATTTAAATGGGTTTGCATATTGGGCTGTATGGAGAATTTGAAAAAAAAAATGCATTTGTCCATCATTATGTTTTAAAAGTGGAAGAGAAATGAGGGAAAAATGAGGACAGAAGAAAGCTGAAGAGAAGCATGAAAACATCTTTCATAAATATACTACCACTGTAAGCAGTGAAATCGGTGCAGAGAGCCCATTCCCCTCCCCCTCTGAGAAGGCCCTGGCACCCAAATCCAGATTTAAACCCAAATTCTTGAGTTTGCTTCTGCCTTTGGAATATGCAAAACCTGCTCACAAGCCCCAAATGTGTCCCAAATGTCTGAGCCTCTAAATCCAGATTTGAACATTGGCTTGTCCCTACCACAGAGTAACAGCTTCCAAAAAATATCTTCACCGTTTGCAAGATTTCTTTTGAACTACTGTGGAAAATGAAGATGAAAGATTAGACTCCTACATGTGCTTACAACCATTAGGGAACCAAGAAACCAAAACACTTATTTATCTATGTATTTACTTTGACGATTTGCTGACAACACATTGTATCTCACTTGCCTGAAATGGTTACTGCAGATGTAAATGCAGAAAACAGTGAGTGGCCTAGAAGATGGGTAGAATATGCCTTGGATAGGCATAATATCAGTTTTTAAAACTGTCAAGCTTTTATGCTTATGTGTCTGAATAACAGCTCATGACACACAAGGTTTTCCTTCACTTCATCCCTCTCAAATAATCCTTCTGTTGCATGAAATTCTTATCCACGTTCCCATGTATGGGTTAAGTTATATGAATCTGGAGATTTTTGCCATGAAGAACTATGGCCATATTGTAGCTGCATTTAATAATATGTCTGTTTTGGCTTTATTTACTGAATAAACTCTCTCTTTTTCTTTATTTGCATAAAGTGCCAATGGCAATATTTTGTTTTAATCTAGTAACCTGCAGTTTAAAAATGTGCTGTTTGATCTCCCTAGGAACTGTGGAAGCTGTTTAAGTCCCAGACAGCAGTAACATAATATTTTTAGTAGTATTATTTATTTTGACTGAGACATCAAATGATGGATATACTTTTTTATATATTATTATTAGACCTCTCTTACACACAAAGTAAAATGCATTTTCTTATATTTGTATGAAGCATTCTTTTTTCTGCTGTAATTGCTAGCTTGCATTGACTGTTCAGTAACGAGTTCACATTTCTAAGGTATTGTATTATCTCCTACTCTTTGATTATAATGGCTTTACGTAACTATGAAGGATTCAGAATCAGATGGAAAAGTTGTGTTTAAGTAATAAAAATAAATAAACATAATGCTGTTTAAGTTATGTGTGTGACAGGGCATGTTCTACTTGTGATTGCACTTCATCATCTCATGAGACATGAGTGAAATAAAGTGGATGACATTATTCACTTGCAAAGCAGGAATAGGGGAAATCTGGCATGGTGTGGTTGTCCTACCCTGAGCACACTGCTGTGCAGTTACTCTGCCTGCTACCAGAGGTTAGCCATTGCCTGGCAAGGAACGAGGGGGCAGGCAGAGACCTGAATGGAAGCACAGAGAGACTCCTCCTGCAAACCCAGCTAGGAGCTGTCTCCAGATTGCCACCCACCACGGACATGGTTTGGATGATGTCTCCTGTTCTCAGTGCCTAACTAATTGTTGACAGGAGATTGTTGAGGAAGATAAGAAGATGAATCTGTGTCCTACCAGTTTTGTGCAAGGTCCTGTGAGCTGGTCGCTGGGGCCTGGGCTCAGCCTAGCTCTGCTTCACAGTCTGATGCACAGACCAGGCCACTATGGTGGCCTTCCACTATCAGGGTTGCCTTATGCCTGTGATCACACCTGTTGGGTTGGGTTTAAAAACAACAGCTGGACCCATTTGCCCAGTAGGAGTGATACACCTCACAGCCTGTCAGACAGCAGCAGTATGCATCACTATGAGCAAGGAAAGCCAACTCCTTTTCTACTGCAAATACTCCTGGCTTTAGATTCAATCTGCCACCTTGACTGTTCTAGCTGTCTTGTCCAAATTAATAAGACATGTAAGGTCATATTTTTTCCTTTATTTGAAGAAGTTAAGGACCATGAAAACTCAAGTGCTCCTTTTCTCTTTCTAACTTAGCTGATTTAATCTTACTGTCAGATAAAGTCCACATGAAATACTTCTACCTATATAGTGGTTTAAATCTGAAATTATTGTCTTTGCACCATACTTTCTTCAGCACAGTTTCAGAGAATTTGGTAGATAAGACCACAGGCTTTTATCAGATGACATTTTCTGCATTTGACTTGTCAACTGATAAATCCCTCCTGTACTTCTTTCAAGAGAAATGGAAGTTGATTTTTCCCCCTCTTGCCTCCTCACAGCCCCCGTGTCCTTCTCCAGGAAAGCAATGTCATCTTGATTGGTGAAAATATCACTTAGTTCTCCTTCTCCCTAAGGTTTTCACAAGCTGTCCCTTTTTAAAACAAATATTGCTAATTTAGCATTTATAGATTTAGCAGTTCAAACACTACAAAATTCATAAAGCTCTAAATTGCAACATCTTTCCTTCCTTAAGAAAATGAAGCTGTGTCAAAAGACTTGGCCCTGGGTGTATTAATGTGCAGTTTAAAGAAAGCTTTCTCAATCTTTAGGAAGTGGTACACTTATAATATATTTTAAATATTTTATTTCATTACAGGCAGATAGTTCTTTTTACTTGGCAGAATGGACTTTTTCACAAAGGAACTAAGGAAACATAGTAGATATTCACGTGAGAGGATGAAAACAAAACACATCCTCTATGTGTAGCAGCAAACTTTAGGATGACAGCAAAAAGTGTTTGATAGATACTTAAGGGCACTTTCTACAAGGTATTTAGCTAGATGGAACAATGACATAAATCTAATTCTGTAGTAAAACTAAACAAATTTATATATGATGGTACTGAGTATTCCCGTCCCATATGCAATCCCTTGAAATCAGTTTCTCTAGTCATTTTAGGCCTTGGAGATGACCTCTTCTGTGGTCAATTTTTTGGCTGTTATGAACTGCTTTATGCTCAAAAGCAGCCCCCACAATCTTGTTCTTCCAGGTTTTGCTCTCAGCAGCCTGGTGATATTTAAAATTATTGCAGTAGCGACAACAATTAAATAAAAACATCTGAGAGGTTCCAAGTTATTACAGTAAAACTTCAGTCTCATGGAATCATTTCCTGCTTCACCAGATACAAACCACTTATTTTTCTGTACACATCTTCAAAGAGAAATGCTGGAACTTATTAAATAAACCATATTATTGGTTTGGATTAATTAGCAGATGGCATAATGGTATGCACTGGTAATTGCTACTGCTTGCACATATTTGATTATACTTTATTATCATAATTGTGTTTAAAATACATCATAGCCATTGATATTTTGTGTTATGTTTATAATTGGTTAACGATTTCCCTGAGANAAAAAAAAATAAAAGAAAAGCAAACATTCCCAAAAATCATATTAAAGGTCTAAACTAAGAAGACAAAAAGTTAAGAGAAAGATTTCTGCCCTTAATTCATGCCATTGTGAAGTATGAATTATGCAAAAACATATGCTATTCTCCAGGTTTCCTTAAAATTCTTTTTAAAGCTAACTAAACAGTGTAAGAGAAAAAAAAACAGTCATTTTTTAAAATTCAGGAGCTGTTTGACTTTTTTTTAAAGTTCTTCAAAAAGTTATTAAGAAAAGTTGATGACCGTCATGTCACAAGTTTCATTATTTTTGTTACAACACAAGAGTAAGGANAGCCATTGATATTTTGTGTTATGTTTATAATTGGTTAACGATTTCCCTGAGAATTATGAGTTTTGCAGAAATTGCTATCTTATGTTCTATGTCAAAAGGAATTTTAGGCAGCTTTTTTTGTCCTGGTTAAATAAAGATATATTCAAAATCTAGATTAAGAACTGCTATATGCAGTGCTGATAACGATCATTTTGAAGCAGTTTAGTCTATCTTACTTTCATAAAATTAATTCACTACTTCATGACTGTTTGCAANATTCAGGAGCTGTTTGACTTTTTTTTAAAGTTCTTCAAAAAGTTATTAAGAAAAGTTGATGACCGTCATGTCACAAGTTTCATTATTTTTGTTACAACACAAGAGTAAGGAAATAGAAAGGAGATATTAAGCACCAATTTTTATTAGAAAAATGAGGAGGTTGAATACTGTTTGACTAAATAACTCAGTGATCCATAAAATTGACAGAGCACAAAAAATAAAGCATAAATTCTTCCTGTCACATGTTTTGATTGTTGCCATGAAGTAGAAGGCCAAAGCCATCAAATTGTTTGGACTTCAGTTACCTTCTTATTCACAAAGAGGCAGCATAACCAATGTAGAAAGATTTACAGCACTCCCCTGGGCATGAGCCTGGATGTGAACAAGGTGTATGATTACAAAACCACTTGAATTTCTGAGGCAAAGGACAAATTTCTCTAGTTTAAAAGATGTGCCTCAGTTTTATAGTAGTGACTAATGAGTACTGTGGTTTTACTTGTTCACTACTGCCAAGCTATTTCCCCAGCCATGTAGAGACCATCATCCCTAACGTGTTCAATTCCCAAATATTTGTAAGCCCATTCCAGGATTTCAGTGGCAGGTAAAGAATGTGCCAATGTAAACTGACTTCAATTTTGAAATAAGTGAATTTGGATTTAACACTTCAAAGCACATACTCTGCTTCAGTGTCATATACCTTTAGAAAAAATTATTAGTTTATAGAAATGCAGAGGATAGTTGGTTTTCATTGTTTTTCCTGATCCATAAACTTTTACTCAGACAATGTTCTCTTTGCTTTCTCATATCAGTATTCCAGTGACAAATGACTGATGATCTAAACCACAAAAATGAAAATATTTTCTGACATACATTCACAGATTGGGCTTGGCTGCAACTTTCACTGAATTGTATCTCAGGCCTTCCTTTTATTCAGCTATATAATGTATAAAATAACCTGTGAGGGAACAGAAGGGCCCTGATGCTTACAGCATATTCATAAATCTATCTTTAGCTATGGAATTTTGTTCCAGAAGTGCTGAGCACCTTTGATTTGTACTAAAGCCCCTATAACAGAAAATAATCAGAGAAAAGCATCAATAAGACTTAGATGCATCAGTTTTGAGAAACACCTTTGAAAATGGCAACCACAAATTTTAAGTTCTGTACAGGAGCCATGTAAGTACCACCATCAAGAAACAGTCATTAATATGCAATTGTCATATCTGTTGTGACTAAGATGTGGTACTACTCCTGTAGCATACAGAAGACTTTTTATTGCAGAAGTTTCTAGGGGAATAACATCTGAGACATCAGCAGTACAAAGAAGTGACAAGAGCAGTCCCTCTTAGATCAAAAATGAAATCCCAGTTTGCAGCAACTCAAGGAATATTCTCTAAGGAGAAGAGAAGACAGACATTTAAAATATTTTAAGAAATGCCACTGAAAGCTCATGGCAGGATTTGATTGCTTGCTTTCACATTTTATTACTGTCCACTTAGTAATTGTCCTTGCAGAAGAGGTCTTTGCAGAGTGCCCCACTTTGCATAACTTCGCATCCCTGGAAAATTAAACATGGGTTAAGTGAGCAGAGCTGTCTATCAAAGCAGACCAGCACTTCTCACACAAAGGTCTATAACTGTGTGGAAAAAACTGTACTGCTTGAAAGACCATCAGGGAAACCTAAGCTAAGAAAGCTGATGGAGTATACCCCTTAAAGCAGCCACACCATAGAAGCCAAACACTTGAAAAATCAAGAGAAGTCAGAACAGATCCCTTTAATTTCCAACATACCTGTGTTTGCCTTCTCTTACTTAGGTAACTGCCATTCATAGTTCTCATTCTAAATTATTAAAATACATTTTATATGACATTTATAATCCAGAGATAGAAAAATGCTGGTTTGGTTTGAATAGGTGTTTCTTAAAATGTAATTAAACTAGTTAAAAGTATGCACCATTTAATAGATCACATCAATAATGCAGGTGGTCTTTCAGGGAAAAATCATAGCAGACAATAATTATTTTGCCTGGCATGGTTTAATTCCAATCTTAGATTTCACTGCTATCAATTAAAAGATTGTTTCAGCAAAGGCATTATCAAAATTACATACACAGTTTCCATTCTTTGGCAATATAAACTCTCTTAAGAAGTGATTGGAACTGGATACTAAAAGGAATCATTGTCATGACCCAATTTAATTGTTCATTACAGCAAGCTTACATATATGAACGGGGTTATTAGGAATAAACAGGACTCTATAAATTATATAAATGGGGGGGTGGAGAACATCTGTTTTCAGGCTTTCCTATCCCAATTCTTCTCTGTTGCCTAAAGGCACAACTAAGAGGAAACATGTTGCATTTATAACCTGATTTTTTCCCATATGCTAGGCTAGCTGGACTGACACTTGGGCAGCTCTTAGTGCCTGGGTGGTTTGAACTGCACTGGCTGTGTTTTCACTAGCAGGTAGTGTGTCTCCCTCCCCTCACCACCCNAAACCTGAAGACATCACTGTACAGATTTGGGGGACTTTTATTATGGACAAGCTATAGTCTCAGCTGTGATCCATCTTTCCACTTGTTTCATCCAGAAAGGAAAAGCTACTCCATATGCTCCAAGATGCTGCTGCAGTGCAAACCAGTGCCCAGAACAAGTGATCAGCAGGGTATTGCCTTCAAATTATTTGAACTGAAACATTAACTGGCATGCAGTTACTTCAGGGCTTAAGAGTTTGCCAAAGCTAAATGGCAAAAAAAAATCATTTTATAACCATTTTTACTGCCTGTCATTCTCCCTCTTCTACTCAAGTGACGTTAAACCACTGATAATTTAAACAAATTAAGAGTAAGGTGTTGCATCCCCAGGGGAGCAGAAGACATAGTCCCAAAGCTGTGTCTCATCTCAAGTGACAGCAGTCAGCCCCTCATGACTCAATGACTTTGCTGGGTTCCATATACGCGAGGTAAGATCCTTATTTTACTCACCTATCCTATTCTCTTGGAGCTAAACCAAAGAAAACAGACAGTCTTTTCATCTTGGTTTTCAGAGACCTTCTGCTCTAAAAAATTACTGTTTGTGTGACATAAAGGTTTTTTTCCATGGTTTCTATATTTAGCTTTTTGAATCTCTCCTGCATTCAGCGTGTCTGTGCTCTATCCTATGCTTCAGCGGTGGAGCGGTAGTGCAAGAATAGTAACCTCAACTCGTGAAACCATTTGGGAAAACCTTTTCAAGTTCCTTTCCATCATTTATATGTACCTGTATGGGTGTACATATAGAGGTATAGAAAATGAATTTTAATTTCTCTGGGATACAATTAAATTTCTTTAATTAGAAAATGGTGGATTATTTAGAATTACTTCTTTTCTACACAAACAGTCCAAGAATATTATCCCTTTTGAATGTATAGACTGAATTTTCTCTCTTATGTGATATAAAAGGTTTTTATATCACATAAGATAAAAGGACTTTGCATGGGATATTATTGTCCATTCATACTCAGCTGGAGTGAGTTGGTTTTCTACATGTCTTATGTACACATAGGTCAGCAGCAACTTCAAGGAACAGCCTTTAAATCCTGGAGGGGAGAGGATTGTTTTCAAAGTTTAAGATTGAGTTGTTCTAGTATTGAGATTTTTATTAAGTGCTGCTCTTTCCTAAAGTGGTAGTAGCCAACTTAGTGAGCACTTACTTCCCCTACCCTCTATACACTATTCTTCATAGATCTTAAGTAATTTGCCAGGTCTCCATTTTTTTCCCCCAAGTATTTTGGCAAAATCATAAGCATTTGACAATTTCAACATCTCTCTTCTTCTTTAGTCAGTTATAAATGTAGACAGAATAAATTTGTACCTGTCACCAGCTCCAACATTTCATTGGTTTCTTCCTTTCCTCAGTCTTGTGTTATTCTCTCCTCAGGGGATGCTCTATTTTTCTTCCCGCTGAAGAACATAGAGGAAACTCTAATGATTCAAGCCTTATTTTTTTCTGCCCTCTGTGATCCAAGGAGTCTCATTGCTTAGTTGTGGGGTTGAAATCTCACACTCCAGCAAAGTTAAAGGATAGCATTTTTATGCTTTGAGCTTTGAGTGGAGTGTGTTGTTGTGCTTTTCAGAAGTATTTTTGCTTTCTCTACACAATCTAACTTAAGTAATACCTTAGCTAAAATATACAGTTAAATGTTGCCTATCAACCCAATATAGATGTGCATTACACTGTTTAAGAGTTGGCAGAATTTGACAATGCCTACAAAATTTCCTTGAAGGAATGAAATAGGTTTCAACACTTATGTAATCAATAGCAATGTGAAAAAACATAATTTTTGCCTGATATTTTTGTGGATATGGCCTTTTTCAAGTTTCATCACAGCTGTGTGAAGGTTGTAGTGATTCACATTCCCTGGCTGCTCTGTAACCTTAATTTTATATAGTCCCAAAATAATCAGCTCTCAAAGAGCAGTGATAGATGGCTGCTCCCTGTGAGAAGGCTGGGAAGAGACAAAGGAAGGCTCCAGTGGGGTCATGGGCTGCAGGCAGCATGTGGGAGACACAGAATGCGCAGGGACAGTCAGAACTGATGGCATCCTCAGGGCACTGATGCCTGGTCAATCATCAAAAAAACAAATCAGGCTTTGGGACTTGCTATAAGTAATAGCAAAAGATAAAAATATTGCTGTTAAGTTACACTCTACCTACATGGTGCTCCCACACCCCAAATGGTACACCTGCAGTTCTGCTTCACTGGTGGGAAGTGCCCTGGACCTACATGTGCACAACAGGCATGATCAGAGGAACATGGCATCTTCCACTATGAGAACAAACTAAGCAAGATAGCTCTTTGGCTTGAAAAAGGGATGACTGTGAGTGAAATTTACAGTGACAGAGATCTGTAAAATGAGAAACTTGCTGAATTCATAAAACAAGAACCAGTGGAGAGCTTATGACTCACAAGGCAGGAAGGTTACAACAAAGAATGGTGTTTTCACAGTGTGTAAAGAGAAAGCTGTGGAAACCACTGCCACAGGATATCTGAGAGAACAATAAAGTAAGGGAGTTTTAAAAGGGATTAGTCAAATACAAAATGGATTGTGTAACAAAGGCACTGCTGAACATGGGTTACAATCTTTGTCCCAAGACCCTAAACTATCACCTGCTGGAAGGCTTATGCCTGCCATTTCCATCATAGCATATAGAGTTGGACACCATCAGGGAAAAGACATAGGTTAGTTTGGTTCAGCCTGACAGCTTTTATTTTCTCACATCTACTTAGTGAATAGAGGTTCAGATCCTCCTCTTTGATCTCATGTATCATCAGTGTCTCAGCTTTTCAAGTCATACTGTGGACAAGCGGGAGTGCAAAACATGTCCTGTGAGAGGCTTTGTCTCGAGAAGAGCTGTGAATATCAGAAAGATCTGGCACAGAAAAAACTTTAGCATAAACTTGGTTGAAGAGTAGCTCCAGAGTCTGTATAAGGAGTTGGTTTTCTTACATCCCTTCATATAGCATTATTCAGAAAGATATGTAGGTATGTGTATGTTTAGTCAAGGTTAATAAATCACCAGCACTTACAGTACCAACTAAGCCCATGAGCTTTTCTCTGGATAATCCATCTGCGAACAGATCTCATAATAAATTAAGCCAGGTCTGGCAAATACACCAGTTTCAGCCAAGTGGCAATACTTGCATTCTGAATATCAGACTGAATTCATGCTGTCAAACATCTATTATGTGGAACATTGCTCTCAAACCAAGCAACACCCAGACATGTTAATTATTCGTCTTGTTCATCCTTCCCTCAGGCAATGTTTTAATGAAACCCTCTGGCAAACCCTGACTTTCTGAACACCTTACTAAATAAATACTGTATTCTTCTAATGTTCAAAAATTAAGGGAGAAAAAACCCCACCATTTTTCTTTTATCTCTATCCACAGTCATTTTCTTTTGTCAGATTCAGAGTAGACAAAGTTCCTTTCCAAGACTTTCCCTGTTTCCAGGGTTTTGTACTGTGAGTGCTGAAAAAAAGGTGAGGGAAGAACTGTAATCTGCAAGCCTATTTTTTTTTTCTGTAGCTTCAGTATGGCTCTTTTCCTTTGTCTGCAAATACATTTGACTATTCTGACCATATTTGCATGCAACTATCCCTTTTCCAAGCCAGGAACAGACTGTGGTACCCTGAAAAAATGCAGCATAGTGGAAGCACAGACTGCACCCTGAAAGCAGCCCTGAACCACACCATCACATGGGTTTCATATCCAATGCAGCAGGATTTGCTTCTTCTTTACTTTCTTCTCTACTCACAAAGCAGGGTAATATTATCCGAGCATCTCTTTCAGACAGCCAAGATGACTGTACTTTCTTATGGTCTCACATCCGAAGAAGAGCACAACACTGGACAATTTCAATTGCCTCCTTTGCCTCAGTTTCTACCCCCATGAAATAGCAAATAGTGACATTTATCTATAGGCAGCAGGAGAATAAAAATTTTAGATCCAGAGATAAGCTGTGATGTATTTGAACTGTCAGGTATTTAAGTAGCAATAGCCATGAGAAATGATGTTTGGTTTGCTACTGGCATTCCTGCTTTTATCTTCCTCAGAGACATTTTTATGCTTTTTCCTCTTTTCTTTTTTCCTTTTAACACATTATTCCCTTTTGCAACTCATTTCTCTTTAAACAGTTTAGTTATTCAAGAAAATCTGGAGTATAAGGTGCTGTTCATAAATCATGGGAAATATTAATTCATCTCATTTGGTCTACCTTTTCAATAGGGCTCCAACCACCATTACCATTCTCTTTGCAAGTAATTTAATGGTTGAGTTCCTTTTCATAAGGGTCTGCATTGTCAAGTAAGTTCTTCAATTAATTCCCTACTGACCTATGAGTTCAACTATATTAGCAATGTAAACAGATAAGTTTATTTGTATCATTTAATAGTGGGATACATGTATATAGCATGTGTGGAAGGTGTAATTTTGCTTTTTTAAGTAGCTGTGTTCTGGAGGTACAAAGAGAAGAAAATTGTGTGTCAGGCAGAGAGAAATTTAAGTACGTCATGCAAGGCAATAGCCTAAAAAGTAATATCAGAGAATTGGTTCAAAATTTGAGCATACAGTGCATCAGCCTGGCAAGTGCAGAGAAATTTCTCCATGATCCCTGAGCTGGAGGAAACTTCATTATCTCTTAAAGTCATCTGCTCCTTCCAGAGCTACCCCACCAAAGACTCTGTTCCTCTGCCTTGCATCTGTCCTCACTGTCCCTGGTGGGTGGCACAGGACTATCAGAGTCATTGCTCAAAAATTACTTTTTTAGTTTGTTGGGCCCCTGATGTCGCGTGTCATCCCTCTGCCTTGCATAATGGTGTGATATGAGTCATTTCAATGTTGTCACAAAGTTCACAGTCATCTCCTTAGAGCTTTCAGATTCTCTTCCCATGCACTTACCCTGCTGTGAATCTGCTTTCAGTGTCGCTGCTCTACACCAAGATTTTCTGAAAACATTTCAGCACTCATGTACAGTGCTGCTCCATATGACTAACAAAAGTACCTCCAGCCAGTGCCACTGGCAAAAACATACTATCCTTCTTGTGACCTCTTGTTAGAGTGAGATGAAGTATGACCTTTAGATGCATCACGGTTGCTGTACAAAACATGCATAAAGAAATGAGTTTTTTTCATATTGCTTAAGAAATCTTACTTCATAAACTATAGTCCCTTTAAAATTATAGACACACATACAGGACAACATTTTCTAAATGTCATGACAGCACTGTTTCTTCCGAAAGATAATGCATATATCTTATTCTGTAAATGAAAGAGTGGGGAGGAAGCTGACAACTCATTACTTTTGAACAATAAAAAAAGAACTCTCCATTACTTGAGTATGTGAGGTATTTTAAATAAAATATAATAGTTCACATTTTATGGCATGACTCTCAGGTCAAAGTGAACAGTGACAAGATTCCCGAACTTGACTGAAAAATAAAATCCTGTGATGCTAAACCCAAGACACTCTTGCAAGGTGTTTCTTAGCACCTCCATAGGCTGTTGCTATCCCAAGGCTGGAAAGGACTGGAACAGGTAACATTTGTGAGTCTTAACTCTGATTTAGACTTTACCATTGTGTGGATTCCTTTCAACACTTGTAAAGCTCCTTTGATGACTTCCCCATATTTTTGCCCCTAAACCCATGATTGGATGTTTATTCCATGAAATATCAGGCTATGTCGCAGCACTGTCTCCCTTTAGCTTGACTTTCCCACATGATAATGAGATCCGCAAACAGCTCCCCTTTTGCATAAATGAATGAGGTTCGCTGGCCTTCTGTGAAATGGAAATAGACTCAGTCTTGTAAGCAAGTGAAACACATGGCTGAATTCGGGAGCAGATGATAGTCATACTCACTTTGTCTATCATCTCTTCTTGCTGACCAGTTCCAAAGCAGAGCAATTTCTGAACATGCATTCAGTTCAGTCTTGTAAGTCAACATTTTTGTCCTACCAGTCCTTTTTCAAAGCAAATTGCACAGTAAGAGGGTAAAATGCTGCTTTTTTCACCCATGAGACTCTTGTGGTAAAGGCATAAAGTTATTCCACATAATACAAATCTTTGTAGTTTTTACAATTGTAAGTGCCTTTATATTGTGCTCTGATACTGCATTTTTACAGCTTAATACAAGTTACTTCCCAGAGATCATTTTAATGTAGACTCAGTATGGAATGAATTTGAAAATTATTTTGCTGACCCTACTAATGCAGAACACCTTCCCTGTCTTGCTCACTGCACAGAAGCGCATCCCATTTTAAAAAATGTACAAGTCTAAACAGAATCTCTGAGAGCAAGCATTTTGACAGACATCCCTTGCCCCTTTCCTAAACCTCTCAGTGTACTTGTCCAAGAATGGAGTCAGAAAAATAAATTATTCCTAAACAGCTGGTCAGTAAATCCCCCATGACCTTAAAAGAGCTTTTCAGACTGATTGCAACTGACATATGAGGTCCTTTACCATTACCAGAGAATGATTTCATATGAATTTCCTTTACAAATGGCCTGAAGTGCTCCCATTAGCTAACTAGAAAGCTAAAATGTTTCTTAGTCTTTGATTTGGGGATTTCTAATTTTTTATGTCCATACACTCACACCACACACATACACTTAAAAAGTCTGGAGTTTTGAAATTCACTGCTCTGCAAAACATCTGCCCACCTGTGGTGATAACCTCTGCCATCCACACCTATTTAGGTTGGGACTTCCTACATTTGGGTCCCTGTCTTGTGAGGAAACTGATCCTTTATATTTTTTTGGTCACCAGCCCCTCTGGTTTATTCTGAGATCAGACACATCTCTGTGGCATTTGCTTGCTTGAATATTATTTATCCCTCACTGGACAGCAGCCAGGTTGCCATTCCCCTATGAGTAAGTAATCTTAGATTCAATGAAAAATCCACGTTGCAACAGGATCCAATCCAAAATAAGCAAACAAAAAAAATGCTGTCAGCATAGAATAGAGCATATTTTCTGTTGAAAGAGAAACCCACATGGAAAGTGGTCATTTTAATTTTACACTTTCAATTTCTCAAAAAAAAAATTCTCTTTGGTTTTATGTTTTGGGACCATTTTTGGAATTAAAAAGAATAGAGGATGTTCTAAGAAAAAAGTCCATGGGTTTAAGTCGATGATGACCCTTATGAGATTTTATTTCACATTTGCTTTCATATGGTCCCATGGACTGAACCCTTGCTGATGTCTGGAGGTTGTTACATATGCTATTGGGGTGCATCTTCCTATCCAAATTCATTTGAAAGAATTCACAGACCACTGCATAACATGAAGTGAAGCATGGTCAGTGGAGACAAATGGGAGATTTGCTTCCAAAGAGCCCATGTGATCTGACCAATATCACTGATATAGGTGGACTCAAGGGACAGTGGCATCTCTCAAAGCAGTATTTCCAGCAGTGTTTTCATAGTCTCATTTTACTTGGTGTAAGACTTTTAATGACTCAAAACTGTGTTGCGAATTTCGGAGTTTAGCATGAAAGAACAATGAAAAACTGTTTAGAACAACTATTTAGAAATAGAAAGGCTATATTGAAGAAATACATGATACATGTACTTGTAAGACACACATCAAACATTGAACATTGAGGCTGGATGGCAGGGGGTTTTAATGTGTTGATTTTTGCTTAGTCCTGTTCATAACGCTGAAGGATAAATAATGATGAATTGGAGAATATGTACAGTGTGGTCCATCATACCTTTTGGGTTCTAATTTTGCAGCGGAACTCCTTTGTGGACTCTAAATTTGATATTTGGTTCTTTGTTTTCTTTTAGCTCCACTCACAGCCATAAGTGTTGTCCTGATTACAGTGATGCATATGTTTAGTAATATATTATAAGAATTTTCAAGCATGAGCAGCTATCCCATTGATGCAGAGGGGTGGTGGTATAAAACCATAGCAGTAGAAAGTTCCACAGCTGTCTTCTGCTCATGACCTGGTTACGTATGGAGATAAAGCAAAATTTTATGTAATAACTTCAGATTCACCACACTGTGTTTTGTAACATTGTTTTCAGGTGTGACAGCTTCCAAATGTTATTTCTCTGTTGCTAAGGGGAAATTTTTTATGCCATCTTTTTTCTTTTAAATTTGTATAAGCCCATCTCAGACTTCATACTGTTTAAAGATCTGAGATGATTCATGATAAAGTAGAAAAACAAAACTGTTATTTTTAAGCTTTCAGCTCTGAACAAGTGGCCTCCTTGAACAAGATTATCCTCTCCTGTGATCTTTAAAAAATACATTTGTAGTAAAATGCCTATATTTTAAATTTTAAGCAGCTTCATCACCTTTCTTCTGTGTCTTCCAGTTCTTTAGAAGATATTTATTTCACATTGGCTTCTGAGATTTCCCCCTGCCTTCATTTTCCAGAGCACAGAGAGATGTAGATTGCAGTTTATATTTTCAAAGCTAGGAGTTATTGTGTTACATTTCCTAAATAGTTAACCTTGGTATCAGCATATTGGTTTCTAGGAAGTTATTATCATTACAAACTACTTCTGAAAAAAAATTTGCATCTCCTTCCTTTCCCTCTTCTGAGCACCTGCAGTGTAGAAAAGGCCCGGTGCTTACTGAGCCTTTAAGTTATGCCTTAAATGAATGAAACAGTATATTCTCATATGAAAATCTAGTTTTGTTCGTCATGAGTTACTGTCTATCACGATGGCATCATTGCAGGATAATTGAGTAACAGTGCAAAACAACACAGATTTTGGAGTTGATGTGTTTAATTCTGTTTCCATCACCAAAGATTGATTTGTAGGAACATAAAAAGAATTTTATCACTTCTTATGTGAAGAGAAAAAGCCTATCTACCCCAGGAAGGAAATGGAGCATACCAGTCATTTGTTAATACCATGCAGGGAGTTCTCCTTGGACAGGTGCCTTTAAAACACACAATGTCTTCCTTGAATTTCCCATTTGGAAGTGTTTCTTTCTTTTGAAAGGGCCTATTTTGAGTTAAATATTATTTAAGACAAACATTTTAAGTTGAATAAATAGAAGAAAGAGGGTTCTAATTCAATAGGAAAGATTTTTACAACTTTTCTGTCTCATCAAAATTTAATCTTCTTTTTGAACAAGTTGCTTTTTGCATCTCAACTCCATCAATTTTCTGTGTTTAGGTGCAGAACCAAAACACTCTTTACCCACTCATATTCCTGATAAAATGAAAACCTTGTCATATGGAAATGGTAAATGTTGTTCTGCAAAAGCTCATGTTTTTCATCTGCATTAGGAGTAGTCTTCTAGGTTGTATTTCTGAAAGTACAGTCACTGCCACTAGACTTGTTTTTATTGCTCTGTTGTATTTCATCTTCAATAACGCTCCTAATGCAGAATAGCTCTCTAGATTTGCACGTGGATGGGCATGCAGCAGGTCTTATTCTGCTCACAGTTTCTAGCTTCTATAGGAACTAACAATACTGTGGTCCTGCTTCAGCATCAGCTTTCCTTACTGTATACATTACCAGAGAGTACCTGTGACGATAAGAAATATAAATATTGAAAAAATACATAGAAAATACTATGTTTTTCTACAAATGAGAAATATTGCACCCTACCCTTGTTTTGCCATGTTCTGTATCATGTGGCCCAGGATTGTCCAACATGTCATATTACAAAGAAGGGCATACTCAGGCAAACATCACTTCAGAAGAAATTAGCTAAGTATGAATGTGGCCCATGAAAAAGAAATTCTTTTATAGTTCTCTGCTCACCAATTTATACCCTGGATTATATTTGTTTACCCACATGTTTAAATGTGGCATTACGGTTGATCATGGAGATAGCCAGCTGTTTGAGAAAAATATGCCTGGATTATTTTTTTCCCTCTGATCTTCTGCACTAGTAATTTCTATACATTGACAGCTCCTCCAGAATTTTAAAGCCCTTAATCATAATCAAGTCAAGTTTCTTTGAATATTGGCTCCCTGTGAATGACAAGGTTATAAAACCCAGTATTGTTCCTTCTTGAATGCTTTAAGATAGGTGCAACCTCCAGAAGACTTTATTTTGTAAAAATGCAGGTGATGTATTTTGGGAAGGCAGAAGGAACTGAGCATATGTAGAGGATGTGTAAACTCTGTTTTCTGAGAAGAGCAGGAATGTGTGGGTTGAAGGAGAGAGAATTTTACTTGCTTTTGTCCTTTATTTAGAAGTACCTAAAGTCTTTCTTTAACAAGAGATATAAAAAGGTATAATTCAGATTGTACAGTCCACATAAAGTGCTTATGTTAATGTTTTCATAATTATTGTTGCTCAGAACAGTTATAGTCTGTGCATCACTATTGTAGATTCAGAAAATTTTCACAGCTCTAGCCCAGACTGGAGGTTGGGAAATATGTTACGTTTGTTATATCTTACACAAGCAGATTTTATAGAAAGATTAAGTGCTGTAATTAAACCTATTGTTCTCACTTCCTACGATAAACAGAGCTCTTGAAATTATCAAAGTAATCACCCAGATCAAAAGTATGTGGCATACCACCTCTTGTTAATACTTTTAAATTAACTGCACTAGTTCCCGTTCTCTGACTAGAAACTTGCAGAGTAGTTGCACCTGGCATGAGAAGTTCACACACAGCATCACCTTGACTGCAAAGTGCACCAACAGATCGTATTTACTGATTTCTCTCTCATCCATTCATGATACCCCTCACTATTCACCCTGACATCCCTTATCTACATGGAGCTTCAGCTTCTTCACTGTCAAGTGTCTGCAGTGTAGATCAATTGCCTACTCCAGAAAGTGTTAAATTGGCAAAGACAAGGGTGTTCTGCTAATTTGGGTGAAACTTAGAATCAATGTTGCGTCCACCTCAGCGTTGATGGTTTCATACCCAGATCAAAGGTATTTTTCAACAGGATTTTTTTTCTAAGAAAGTTACTTTTCCCATTCAGTCTCTAGTCTCTTTGCTGCCTTGCATCCTAAAACATAAGCACCTAAAACAAGGCTGCTAAAAAATACTTAAGGCATAGACAGAAGCAGAAGCCTTAAAGGTCTCTGTAGACATGACAGCTCTGCTTATTCTATGTTCCTCCATTTTATAGATAAGAAACATTTCTGATCCACCTAAAAACTTTCAGGTCAGAAGAAATCACCATACATATAATTCAATTTGAATTACCAACATCCATGTTAAGAATGGGAAGGGAAAGAAAATTGGAAAGGAGAAAGAAAATAAAGAGCTTTCTCTGCAAAAATATGTGAGAAATATCATAATAGCACAGGTTAGAAAGAAATGTAAGAGGAGAAAAGATTATTTGGTAAAAAAAAGTGCATAAACTGTCTATTAATTCACGAGTTTTATACCATGATATAGTCCATTCTAGGAATCAGTCTTCCTGGGGCTCTTTGTGGTTAATTCATGTAGTTATCTGAAGGCTGAATGAGTTATTAGTATGAAGAAACAGAGTGGGTTAGAAAAATTTTTAAAAATAGAGAGAAAGGAGACAAAAATTAAAAAAGGACAAGAGAAGGCACAAATGTCCAGAAGCATAGCAGGGGTGGAGGCAAGAGCATTTACCTGAGAGGGGGGCAGATATTATATATGAGATTTTTTGACTGTATTAAAAAAATCCAACAGATAAAAAAATTATCCAGTTGACTGTTTTCTGAGAAAGAAGCCTTGTCACAAGTCCTTGAAAGGAAGGACAAATTTCTGCATCTGTTGAAGTCAGCATCATTAACTCCAAAGGGACAAGACTCTGCTGCACATTTTGAATGTGATCATCATTAACTAAAACTCATAGTTATGAAATGTATCTATATCTAGTGATGCAATTTAGCTGATGAGGTGATACTGGAGTCGAGTTCAACGGATGATGTATTTAGCATTTTAGCCTAAAAGAAATTATCTTTTATGTCATGCCCAGTGTATATTAGATCATTTCTTTCTAAAACTTTGCATTACCTGTCAAATTATTAATTTTCTGCATTGAGCCTTACTGGACTCATATTTAACACCTAATATCTAAATTGCATTGGTTTACCTGAATTCATTTCTAGGAGTGTCATCCTCATTGGTTTATATCTTATGTGGCCATCAAAAAATTCTATTACATGGAGAAAAATGAAAAATGTGGAGAAAACACCACATAATAATATGTGTTTGTTTCTCACTCCATAATTTCATATATGAAAATATGTACATACCACTCCCTTGCAGTATATTGTGAATTCATCAATCTGAAAATCAAGTTAGATGATTTCCTACAGTATCCTACTGCTAACTAGCAATCATGTTCACTCCATCCACTTTTCCTAAAAAAGCCTTTCTGGTCTAGTGTTGGGGAAGTTGGGGTGCGTTGCGAGAGGATTATTTGTGCCCACGCGGCCAGCCCAGACGTGACCCCGGGTTTGGGCTTCTAGTCACATGTACATATTCTCATAGAGATAGTCAGGTGCTACAGGTTAAAATCAGAAACAGTTCAACTTTACTCGGGGGTAACAAGGTTTTATAGGGTTTTGGGGAGAACACGCAGTCAGCAAGAGCTTTGATAGGCTACGGTTTGTTCACGCGCCGACAGTCTGCTCCCATTGGCTGGAAGGGCAGTGGCCATGCGGCAAGCAGCACGCCTTGGCGCCAGTGAGACGAGCCACCCCTTTGCTTCTTGGAGTTGTTAATGCCTTTTTGCTGCCTCAAGGTCACAGTGACCTTGCCTGCCTGTCAGCTCCTAGGTCGTGCGTTTGTACTTTCTAGGGAGCTCAGGCCAAATCTTCCCCACAGTCTAGGGACAATTAATATACCTTCAGAAAATTTTCTTTAGTGCATATGAAGTAACGTCTGAGTCATTCTTGCGAAGTTGCCCTAGGGTGAATAGTAGTAAATATCACAAAACTTCTTTTAAGCACTATCTTCTAAATTATCCTCAAAAAATTACTGCAAAAATGACTTACACTTAACCAAAAGTTCTGAGTCACACCTGCTGAAATAGTTTTCCACTGTTATCTACTGCTGTTAGCTCCCCTTTTCTGTTCTTCCCTTTGTTCTCTGGGTAGGAGTAGATTGTTGTACAGGTATTTACCACATGAGAAGGAAAGCTGGCAGCCTTATTGAAGTTATCAATGTAAATGTCTCCTAGTGGTATGTCCGTCAATTGCCCTGTATGTTTAATTGCCAGAGTGAAGTTAATATAGAATATGAAATGCTAAGAAACTGCAGGAGAAAGAAATGAGTTTCTCTCTTTTGACAGTCAACCCAAGAGGTCAGTAATTACTTCACAAATTATCTATGAATTTCATCTACCTCCAATAGAAAAAAATGCATCAGTAAGGTCATTCATTCTGAAATTTTATATTTCTATGAAATTACAAAAGAAAAAATGAGGGATAAAAATATCATTAGATTTGAATAGCTGAATTTTCTACCTTGTCCATTATAATAGCTTGTTTCAAATGCCAAATTTTATTCTTTCACTGATTTAAAAAAAGTAAACCTGGAAAGAATTGAAAGGATTTACATAAATTTAAAATGTGACTAACAGGTACACTCTTTAAGTTATTAAAATGCACTCACTGTGTGTTAAACTCAATTGTGTTGTGTTGCACTCCCAGAGAATNCACTCCATCCCCCTCATCCCCTCCATCCCGCCCTCTCTCTCTCCCTCTCTCTCATTCTCTCTCTCTCTCCACAGGATGACAGAGACGGACAAGGAGGAGAAGGGGATCTCACATCCCATCAGCTGGATCCATGCACTGACATTGCATCACCTGGATCAACATTGGACTCTGGACTGACATCCTATCACCTGGATCAACGTTGAGCTCTGTCTATTTTGAACAGCAAAAGCAAAAGTGATTTCCCAAGTTTTTTGAAAACTCAACAGCAGCAATATTTATTCTCTATACTGGATTTTTCTGTTTTCTTGCATTTTCAGTATTGATTAATTCCAAGTCCGTCATCTGTGTTATAGACTGAGTGATTCCTGTGGTAACATTTACAGTCTGTCTAGTGGCTATTTCTCTGACCTACAGCCTATTGCAGGTCAGGATAAGTACTATTTGGTTTATGAAATGAAAATTTATCCCTGGAGATAAGCACACAAACGTTAAAATATCTGAGAAAGCTCTCCCACACTGGGCCATCACAGTGGTCCTTCCACTTCCTCTGGACACTGTGTATCAAAGCTGATGGGATGAAGAAAGCAGTTACTTTAAAGTTTCTGTGTGTTTCAGGCACAATGAACCTGACTGGACTTCTAGCATTTCTGCATGCATTTGTGAAGGCTACCCTAATCTAGAATGCTTACCTACAGTCCTGTGCATGTACACACCTACAGATGACAAGTTTCAAGTGAGAACCACTTAAACTCCTACTAAGTACAAAGCTGCTCCTTTTTACACAAAGGTATTCATCTGTCATATACAATCCATCTGTATAAACTGTGCACTGAACTCAATCCTTCTTCACCAACTCCTGTCTCCACTTTAATTCTGTCAACTACAGTGAATTTAATAGCAGCTTCTCTTAATCACTAGAGTAATTTCATCTTGGAATAAGAAAAAGCTGTGTTGAGAGGCTTTTCCCACTTTCTTTGGTAAGCAGAATATATTCTTTGAATCTAAATGATTGATTAAATACCCATCACTCTTTATGGTGCTCCTTTAGATGGACTTTCAATCAATACAGAGATATCATTTTCATCTGTACTGTCACAAAAACATGGCATTTGTTTCTAAATTATAACCCTGAACAATGAACTAACTGAGCAGGGGAAATAGACAGGCTTCTATAAGGGTAATTTGGAATTCAAACCTTGTAAAGAAGTAGCAGAAATGGGCTTTAGGCAGACAGCAGTTCATGCCTGCTCTAGTGTCATGTGCATTTGCTTTGGCAGAGCTGCCAGTCAATTACCGAATGGTGAAGACAATAATGCAGTGGAAGATATTCCATGAAGCAGCTCTCATTGGTACCACCTCAACTCATTTGTCTCCTACAAGAGAGACGTGATTTGGACTAGGGATGCTGTGGAACAGCTCCAGCCATCTGGTGCTCTGTGCAAATAAAGAATTTATCTGGCTTGTACTGAGCTTCTCTGAGATGGACCTTAACTGCTGTCTGTCATTTAGGAAAATTTTCTAAGGCTGCTAAAAACATATTTCTGCTCCTTTGCCTTCTGCTTCTTCCCCGCCTCCCTGCATGAGCATGTAACATTGCTCAGCAATTTAAATACTCTCCAGGCAGAGGTGGGGTTGCTTTGGTTTTGGTTTTGCTTTTTGGGTGTTGTTTTTTCGTCTGGGATTTGAGAAAGGATGTTTGAAAATACAGGAAACATGATTGAAAAGAAAACTTGACCCCACACTGGTGTGGCACAATGAAAGGAGCCTTGGGAGTCAGACTTTAGCTCATGATGTCAGCTACAGATTTGCAGCTGGAACTGTTGCTGGAAGCTTCATTTTTCCTGTGAAATGGAAGGACTTCATATAGTCTCCTAAATTAAAAAGAAGATTGTCAGGAACATGCTGCTCCAGGGCCAATTTTTTTCTGAACTAGCCTGGAATATCCAAAATTTTGATTAAATGAGTCCTAAGAATATAATAATATCAAGGCATCTCAGCTGTCCTCTACACAGTGTTGAATGAATTTGCTAAGACTTTATTTTCAGCATTTTGAAAAATAAGGATACTATTTTTCAGAAGAGCAAGAGCTTCCAGGATGTCTGCTTTCTTAATTCTTTCATGCTCAGGACCAGTTTCCTACAGAAACTGTTTATTCACCCATGAACGACACTAGCTTTGCTCGCCATCAGTTCTAGCAACAAAGTGAAAAAAAGCTACACAGTCAGAAAGTGTAGACTTGCATTAATTGTCCTCTACATGATTGCTTGTATGAGCAGACAGGGAACAAGCTATCTCACGCTTTTCTAATTGGGCTGCTGCCAGTAACAGTGTTAGGGAAGACACAGATCCATTCTTCCCAGCCCTTGAGCTGGGGGTAGTTCTGTATAAGGAAAGCCTGACTTTCAGCCTCTTCTCCAACCCTGCTATTAAGGTCTCTTTTTGTAGCCCTGTGGCTGAAGTATTTTAACAGCTATCCAGTCCTAGCCAGAAAATATACAGTTGACTCCATCCTGCTGAACTGTTTTGCATATTTTCAGTTTTTAGTTATTTTCTTGGCTTGTGACAGAGGGTGATTTAATCTCATAATGTGACACTGATCTTAAATGAAAAGTGGTAAGTATAGACTGATAAACATGTCATACTGATATTTAGTGTATTCATCTCCACCCTGCAAGTCTAAAAACAATGATCAGTGATCAGAAAATTAGCTCAGTATGATTTGATTTATGGAACATGGTAAAGAAAACTATTTTTTCAGTAAATAATTGCAGTAATCAATTGATAATAATAGTAGAAGCACACAGTAAATAGGTCAGATCAGGTAAATTTTTAAATGTATATTCCCAGATGTCTCTCCACCAATTTCTGTCTCAAGGGTTGTATGGCATTTTCTTGTTGTCTTCTATTTTCTTTTCTTCATGTTTCTATCTGGAATTCAAACACAGGTTTATGATAACCTCCAGGGGCAATTAACTTCTACTGCTAATAGAGATAACTCCCAATCTGCATGGTTTTCTCTGCTTCAGTGTAGGAATGGCTCTAAAAATATGAAATGACGTGTTTTAAGATTCTTTATGATTTTTCTACTCTACATATTGAAACAAAGTAGTGAAATACTGTGGTGGGTTTACATGTTGTCATAAAATTAATACACCTTCAATTTGCCCACAGTGGGAATCTAGAAGCTGTAAAATGAACTGCCATATGTGCCATAAGCCACTGCCAGGCACCGATGCCAGTCTGATGAGTATGTAAGTTTACTTTGAGACATTTGTACACTGAAACATATTCACTAACTCTTCAGACAGACTTTTTGTGGACCTCTGTTTCAAATAAACAAAAAAAAAAAGCAAGAAAAATGAGAGGTTTTCCCTGAAGGGAGCACATCCAAGAAAGGAAAACAGCATTTGCTAGTATTGGCTGATCTTAAATCAGCCAAGGAATTTAAAACATGCCAAGTAATGCTGGCCAACTTGGTTTTTAAACTCACAAGCCTTGAAAAATGACAAAAACAGAATTTAATCTGCATATTGGTAACCTTTAGGTTAAGTCAATTATCTGGATTGAATCTTTGCAAGTTGCTAGAGGGTATCACATGCTTCTGCCTATTTGTAAGAGCTTTCTGTTTTCATTCTTCAAGATGTGTCACAAACTATTATTTGAGCTTTGTGATTTTGCTGTCATGAGCCTCAGTTAGCATGACTGCTCCTGTACTTTACTACCAACTTTTACATCTGTTTCAACAGCTCCCAAAGTTTCCACAATTTTTAAAGCTTACCCACAGTATATATAATAAGACAAAAGTGCAGAGATCCTCAAATTAGCATAAACCCAAGCTGGTATTTGCACAAGATACTGTTTTCTAGTCAAGAATCTGCACATTTAAGAAGCAGAGTTTTTCATGTAGACCCAGAGCTAAGTCATGGTAGCACAGGTTAAGCTGGCTCAAGCTGTGCCAGATCAAAACCAAAAAGGACACCAAACACCAACAAGCCACAGTAGCTTTCAATAAATTCTAAACATGAGCGTGAGCACTATTTACCTTTTTATTACCGTTGTTCATCTCAGTAATGTCTGTTGAGTGCCATGAAGAATGCCAGGCAGCTGGCTGGGGGTGCACACTGCCTTCGTGATGCAAATAGACATCATTCAGGACATCAGAAATTTGTGTTTCTCTTTTCTGATGTGGTATGATTTGTGTTTTTCCTGTTTTACATATGTATTTATGCACAAATGAGTGCACTAAAACCTAATTTAATAACCTCGGGGTTTAAACCATCTGTGGGAACGATAGGGAGCTAGAAAAGAATTGCTATGTATTAACATTTATCTTACATATTTGAATGACTAACCTTATTAATACTCATTTGCAAACACTGACAAAACAGGCTGCCTGCTCTGAAGGCCAGGGCAGGAGGATATGTTCAGTGGTTGCAATAGCAGCAACACCTCAACAGCAAAAAAAATGGAAATAAAAAAAATGCCTAGCAATTTAATTGAAGTCTTGCAACAGAGAGAAACATACAGTGTACCTTGTATTTCTCAAAGACCAGATTTTCTTCTCTTCAGAAACTCATAATGAGGTAGCTTCTGCAAACCTCCCCACCCACCACAAATCTCTTTGCATCAGGAAAAATTGAAATCTTGTTAACCTGTGCTAATCATAGCCTGTTTCAATGGGAGGGAGTGCTTCTAAAGGAACCAATGCCATGTCCACAAAGATCTCTCCCCTGGCTGCTAAGGTCCCCAGGTTAATACATATAAATCATGCTTTTGATTTATGATATAAGCAGCTGTAGCAGATGAACGGCTTTAATTTACCAGGCCAGAAAAATCAGCTTCTTTTTTTTAAACAAAAAATAGATTCTTTCCTTGCCACTGCAGCTGAGAAGGCTTAGCAAAGCTTATGTGATCTCTGTAGCAGAGCCATGGAACAGAGGACCTGTGGCTGGCCTCAGTAAAAATGATGGCTAGTTTCTGTGTCTGTTATTATAGGTGCCACATATCATTCATTGAGGGAACCAGAGAACACAATAAATAAATCTCTGATACTATTCTGAATATCTACCATATTTGAAATGTCAAGCAGAAAAAATTTACTCAAAATTCAGTCTTTCTTATCTCTAACTAATCTCACCAAAATCTCACATTGGGGATGAAAGCTGGAGAAATGTTCTTTAGTTCTTATAGCTCTTACCAGCTGTTTCTGAGAAAATATTGAGCGTTCTAAAATCCACTGGACTAAACTAGAATTCTCTCAATTCCCAGGATAAGGGTCATATCTGAAATACTGGCTATGACAGCCTTAAATGCTGACAGCATTACAAAGGCACCAGATGGATCACCTCTGGCTATATACAGTCTTAAAGGAAAATTCTCATTCCCCATACTCTGAAAGGTAATCAGGTGTAGTAAGGAAATCATCTGTATCCTGCTTGGTTTTCCCATTGGTGACACTAATTACCTGTAACCATACCGAAATTTACTGTAAGTTGTGTCACCTGAGACATGTGAGCATGTATTCCTAAGTAACTTGGAACAGATATATCTGCAACTGACCCTTGTTGTGGTACTCATTTCTTGTTTGGAAAAGCAGTGCTTTGGCAGCCCAATGTAGTTTTTGTTTTCTTGTATTTCCTTCAGATGTCTGTTCTTCCCTTATTTCATCTGGAGTTTAGACAGCCATTATAACAAACAGACCTAATGCTGTTCTGTTTGTCACTCCCACAGTTTCTCAGTTCCCAGAGAAACAAAATACCAAAGTTCTCATTGTGTAAAACTACAAGCAAGAACTAACAGTCCAATATTCTTTTACTGGTAGTAATACTGTTCAGTTGTGATTCCTGAGACATCCTTTGCAATATTACTATGAGAAGAAATAGTATGTCTAACTAGAAAAGCACTTGGTTCTTCTCATGTGATAGGAGGACTAGGACCTCTTCAGTGCTTTTCTTCTTTTGTTTCCAACAAGAAACATAACAGTAACAAAAATTGGGCCTTTCAACCTTGCCAGTTCTTATTAAGTTCAAAACTTTTAGTTACTAAATTCTCCAGGGTTGAATGTTTAGTTTATTGTCATATATCAGTCCCAAGCTAACTAGAATCACAAATTAAAAGACTCAGTTTTCAGAGAGTGCAGCTTCCAGTTGAAAGATTTTTTTTTTATTTTTTTTTGGCAGGAATCACAAGATGGTGCTATTAAACATGGCTGTGAAGATCAATTCTCATCTCTTTTTAGACGTTTGAATTCTTCTTTAATGTAAGAAGAAATACTGTGATAAATTAGTGTGCATTTGAGACTTTGTTTTTCTCAGGTCATCTTTTGTAATCACTTACCTCAGTTCCAGGTCTAGGATACAGTTTCTTAGTAAAATAAGTCTGCCAGAGTCAATTGACATGGAAGCAGATATTTAAGGGTGCCAGGACACAGTCCTTTACAACTTTAATTTGGGTCATTCAAGCTCAAAACTTGTGAATGAAAGGATCAACCTATTGTATATTTTTCCAATCATTGCAAATGACCAATAATCTAAATTTTTTTTTTTTAATGAAACCTCACTGTAGAAGGAAATAGATCTGCTATATAATCTGCCTAGTGAATCTGGGTTTCATTTTACTACACTGGTTTAATAGCTTATTACAGCAATCCAGCTGGTGTTCCAGGAATAGATCACTTTGCGGCTATGAGTGGGATTTTTTTTGTTCTCACATTTATCAAATATTCTGGCCAGCTGGCAGTCTTTGCGTACTTGGCTCTATACTGCACCAATCCCAGTGAGTGCAAATAAGCTATAAAACCTTGATGTGGGGGATTAGATGGGTTCTAAGAGGACATCTGTGAAAACATGGGTGAAAACCTTGGAGACTTATGCAGGCACTTGCCAAAGGTGTGTCTGTGGCATTTCCACATTGCTGCATATTATGTAACAACACACAATAACGCGCTTGCCTTTGAAGAGACAGAGAAAACAAAATGAAAACACAGAATTAAACTGCACAGGAATATGATTTTCCATCATGCAGGGTATGATTCAAAACCTACCTCTTAGTCTAAAGGGCATGTGAAAACCAAATGAAATACTTTTTTTTTCCTGTTTTTACCTTTTCAGTCAGGAACAGAGCTGGGAACATCTTCTCCGAGGTTTAACTGATATTTAGTCATTCTGCTCTGCCAGCCCAGTAATTATCATTAACCTCTAAGGAATGTGATAAGCATGAAAAGTTTTGATATACAGAATATAAACAATTTTAGTGGCAGTTACAGTATTTAAAAAAAAACCAAAAAATTACACTACTAAAATAACAGATGAAATGAAAAAAAAATTTAATAAGGACTCTCTTAAATAAGGATTTTTCAGTCCTTATTTAGGACACTGAGAAATGAGGATTTTCTAGTAAGCGAAGAAAATGGTAGATACATTATTCTCACAGGCTGAAGCAATGTTATCAAGGCTTAAACCATGTAATCCAAATACAGGAGCAGTGCAGATAGGTGAATTTTGACTGAAAATAAAATAGAAATACACTAAGGAGCATCACACTATGACCTATCAGAGGTCTAGCAAACTTCCACAGAAGACTCAGTGTTGTTGCATAAAGGAGAAAAGAAAGCTTGACAGCAAGGTATTTGGTACAAAACTGAGACACTGAAATTAAAGGGTTTATGTGTAGGTGTTTAAGTTCACAGTATAGTCTGTAGAGTGCCAGGCAACAGAGCCAAGAAAACAGTTCCACAGATGATACCCCCCCAACTGAAGGACTCAGCTCTTCCAACACAGGTGCCAAGAATTGTTATCTGCACCCCAAGGAATGCTGCCTTACCTCACACCCTCAACCAGAAGTGTCTGAAGCACCTTTAGCTCTGGTGTCATACCTGCCAGGTCTGTCTCCAGCCAAGGCAGGTAATGTGATGCAATACAGCAGACCTATCAGTCAAAAGATACCAATTGTTCTGATAACCCAGCTATATAAACTGTACACTTATGACGAGTACAACTCCGCTGAGCTGTAGTGAGTATTTGAGGGCTTCATCCATTAGTGATGAAAACTCAGTAGAAGTGATTCTGGGGCTCATGGTTCCATTTGAGGGCAGTTCAAATGTAAATAGACACCTTTCTTTAGACAACTGAATTTCTCTCTGCATGCCTCTTTTACAGTGAATTAAACATCCCCATTGTTATTCGTCGACCAGAACTTTTCTTAATATAGCACAAACCTGGACACAAGTAAACACCAAATATGTCTTCGTTTGGAAATAAACTCCCACCCTATCCCACCGCCAACCCCCACCCCCTCTCAGGATGTCCAAACATAATATTAAAAAATATACGGCAGGAACTGAACAGGTGCTGCTACAAATTGAAGCTTAGGAGCATGTGTAACATATGGATAGGGTAATTAGCAAGTTAACACATGCATGAAAAAAGATGATAACCAATAGAGAGCCCATGATATACTGTGTATGGCACTGATTTCACTCCCATAAAGCAGAAGAATGTAGCTCAAGTTGAATAGTTAGACCCCACTGTGTGCCCTGTCAACAGCATTATGCTTGTCCATCACATTGACACTGCTCTGAAGAAGAATAACCCGGGTTAAAAAGAGGCAGTGAGGATGTCAATTGTACTGCTAGGGAGTGTTAGAAACGTCTTGTCTCTGGAAGAAATCAGTTTGAAAAGGGCCACCTAAGGAAGAGCTGCCCTTGGGTTGGGAAGACTTGACTGAGCTTCCCTCAGAGCCAGGACACCTCAGATACTGCTGGGGAGCAAAGGAGGGAAACCACTGTCTTTGTGAACACCCTTCTTGTTCAATAGCTCCTATAAACCTTATTTTCCCAAAGCAAGAAGTAAAGAGTGAGTTAAGTCCTTATAGATTCCAAGACAGGGCTCGCACTGACTGTCAGTCACTAGCTCTGTACAATTTAATTCAACAAAAATTCTTTAGATCAGACAGGTCCAGTTTGGCTTACACCATAGGTCCTCTGACCAAAAAGAACAAACACCCAGATATCTGAAAAGATGCTGCCTGAAAGCCTTTCTAAATCCCTTCCCTTGTTCCTTCATGCTGAGTTATCAAGTACTTGGTGTCCCCACACCACAGCCCTGGGTGCGTCAAGGATTCCAGAGTCTCCCACAGCATCTGCAGTCATCTTGCACGGGGCATTTCACACACTGTCAGTGAACTTCAGCAGAGTCTGCAGGTGTTCACAGAGCAGGAATGCCCTCGATGCAGCCAGGAGGAGCACTTGGAGCTTAGTAATTCATAATGGATCTTAGGGGTGGTGCTGGTGGGGACACATTTTTTGCCCTGTGAGCTGGGCTATGTCTTGAGCAGCAATATATGTTGATATTTATCTCAGAATAAAATATATAATCTCATTAGTAGATTAGACTTTAGCTTTACCAAAGTGCTTGTATCACACTGAGGTACATCAGATATCTCACAGGATTTTTTTTCAATGTCAGATACTATCCACTGTATGAGTTGTACTGTTTAATATATCCAAAGTCATTATAAATATGTTTTTTTATTTTTCTATCTTCTTGCCTGGTGCAAGAGAGCAAATGCACATAAAAATTATAAAATCTGACCTTCTTAAATTGAAATCAAAATTAAATCACAGAATATAGTTTTAAAATCAAGTTAATGGAAGTGATAAATGTTAATACAGGGAAGATTAGGAATGTCTTTAGAAGTAAATGGTTTCTGTCACCATTTTAGAGTTTTCTTTTTGTACTGTTTTTCTTTTAAGTATGAATGTCCCAAAAGTGTGTTATGTCATGTTACATTATTTTACATTTCTCTTCAATCTCCACTTCATAATAAAGGATTTTCTAGGTTATGTTGGGCAGTAGGTTTGTCTAATCTGAAGGAATTTGGGAAAGTTATTTTCAAAAATTGCTCCTTTTGATAGGTAACATCATGCTACCAGGAAACTTAACATTTTAGCATCATCATTGCCACTAATAAGACACACTCATACCACATGTATTTTGCCCAATAATTCTTTAGAGTCTTGTTCAAATATATATTTTCCAACAGCAAAAGTAAATATTTGCCAGAAAAAGGAAAGGAAAGATTCTAAAAATGTGGTATATAAGCCACCAATGTTCAGCTGAAATCTTATAGATCACATCTTCCTGGTTTTCCTTGCTTCTTGCTGTTCGGTTTAACTTATGGGGGGGATGGGGAAGGGGGAGACAAAATAAACCTGAAACCAAAAATTAAATATTGATCCATGTGAAAAATTGCTTTAGCTCAGTCTGTGAAGAAAGAAGCAAGATTTTCTACCAGACAAAGGAGAGGTCAATATTGGGAATTAGCACAGACGGCTCAGTTGAACTATTAGTTGAAATAATTGCATCTGCAGGGGATTGCATTTATCTATGAAGAACATGATAATCTCTGAATTAAATGTATATGCCTTAGAGCAGAGGATAGCAGCTTTCAGCCTACCGGAGAGTGATATATACAATACAAAGAGAAACAAGTATATCAGTATAATTTTTCCTGTTTGTAATTTTTAAGCTTATTTGAGTTATTTTACTTACTAACTTCTTTTTTATAAAATAGCATCATTCTGCTAAACTAAATCAGCTTTAAAATTCTGTAGTGTAGAATTTTCTGTAGTCAGGATTATCTGACTGTGGTTTGGGCTCTGCTTCTTTGTGAGAGGTTATCAAACTTCACGATGTCAAGCATATAACATTCTCTTTAGATATGAAATAGATACTATCTGGTCTGAATTGTCAAGAAGTTGGAGTGCATTGATGTACTATGGTGTGAGAGAACTGAAAACAAAAATTTAGTCCAAGCAGAAAGAATAACAAAATGGTGAGGTATGAAATAACCTCTCACAATACCTCATAATATTGAAAAATCAAAAAATTCTCTTCTTTTACAATCCTTATGTGCCATGTAAAACTCAGGGATAATGTGAAAGCATTAGTACTCTCTGTAAAAACAGGGATGTCTTGTAGAGCCGTAAAGTTTTGACCCAGCTCTAACCTTCCAGAGGCTAAAAACTTGAATGTGCCACTTTTATAGACTGGGACCATCACCAATCAGGTGCTGCTTCTTTTTTTTTCCTTCTTTTTTTTTTTTTGGTTCATTAGCTAAGAAAATTAAATGAATGCATAGCCTCTGAATAGTTTCTTCTAAGTGAGCTTTAAGCATTAAAAGATTATCCTTCTTTGGCAAAACATTCACTTCCAAATATTTTGAAGCTTTTTATAGTTATACAAAAGACAAAAGATTATGTCTTCTACAGTATACCATGAAGAGGCTGTTAGGTCTGAAGTCCCCAAAGATAAGGCAGCTAGAAAATCTGCTTATTATAAGACATGCACTGCTTTTTAATATATATACACACAACTGAAAACAAAACATAGTTTTTTAACTATTACTTTTCCAACCTTTATTTCCTCAGTCTTCATTTATGTGGCTAAATTCACACACACAGGATTGAATTTTCAAACTGTTTTGCCATGGTTTTAACTGTGTCTCTTCCACTGACTTCTTAATGAGAGTTATCTTGAAAAAAAATCCCAAATACCTTTATGAAAATATAGCTTTCTGCTGCTTTCTCTCTCTGAGTGACGAGTGCTGTGATTGCAAGGCTGGGAGGTAAGAGACAGATAACAAGAAATTTCAACTCAGAGTATCTTGGTAACACATAAAAGATGAATTGAAAATGCTTTAGTTTAGAAATTAATTTTCATGGATTTTTAAGGTGATTGATGAGATGACTTTGAACTAGATCTACCTAGCAGCAGTCACTGTGCTGTAACAGCAGAAGGCACGCAGAGTGTGTGTGTCTATCGTGCACTGCAGGGTTATCTGTCCATCAATTTAAATGTATCTGAACAGCTAAAGTTATCACATTGCCAGGATGTAAACACAGAAAACTAGTTTGGTTTATTTTCCATAGAAAAAATGACCTCGTTATAATAAAACCTGCTGCAGCCTGTAGGTACCAGTTCCAGGAGGACAGAGTAGATAAAAAGTAGGCACACACGGGGAAGATGTGAGGAAAGGAAAAACAGTGAGTGCAGGGGTGGGCATTAAACTCAACCCCAAACTCACAAGAGCCTAACAGAAGAAACACTCATCTGAGGCATGGCAGAACAAGGTTCAAGTCTTTGGTCTTCTGGTTCAGATAGGTTTGAACTTGAATTCCCCATGTTACTGGTTGTACTCAAACACTTCCCTCCGTACAAAGGAGAGCCTGGGAAGGGCAGACCAAATCAGTCAAACCCTTAAGCCCATGCACTTCTCTGTGATGTGCAAGACCCTGCCGTGAGCTTTGGTCTCAGCTGATATAAGAATCAGTTTCTATATCTTTCATTTTTTTCTTATGAACAGCTTTTAGAGGTTCATCCTAGTGTGGGATAGAGTTTATTTTTTTTTAATTTTGACAACTTTATCAGAGTGGGGCAGAGCTTTTCCACATAGGTCTATTTGCAAGTATTTCATTTTCCTCTCAGGATATTAATATCACAATGAAATCTGAACTGGAGATTAAGACTCAGATATGTTTCAGGGCACTTTGAAATTAAGGTTAAATATCCTGATGAATATTTAGCTAAGGATTGTTAGGTTTATTAGAAATGATCCAACAATATTGTTGATTTGAATAATTAATTTTTTATTGCTTTCCTTCTAGTCAATTCTCCTTTCAAAGCCTTCCAAACTAATTTCTGATTCTGTCTCTTACTACTAGAGATTTACAGAAAGCAAAGAAAGGATCATGACTGGTATTTTCAGTGCCAGGGTGCCACAGTACACATCTCCTGCCCATATCAAGAAGGGATGCTGACAGAGACCTCAGCTTCCCTGCCCTCAATTGCACAGAGTTGCAGCAGCAGCACCAGGGGTCAGGCAGAGCTGGCAATGCATACCCAAGTCCTGTATTTTAAACGCACCCTACGAGACAGCTAACTCAGCCTTCTGCTTAAAAATAAGATCAACTATATCTTAACGACATCCTCAAACAGCCTATTCTACTGCTCATCTCTAGTCTTACAATCAGGCTGTTTGCCTAAATGTATGATTAGGATCTTCCTTATCAGAACTTAAACCTCTTACATTCTTTTGCAAAATGCATTATTTCTTCCTTTAAACAGCATCCTACTTCTATTTCCCAAATCACTTCTCACAATTTCTTCTTTTCTTTTTTCCTTCTTCTTTTCCCTTTTCTTTCTTTTCTTTTTTCTCTTTTTCTTTTCTTTTCTTTTCTTTTCTTTTTCTTTTTTTCTTTTTCCTTTTTCTTTTTCTTTTTCCTTTCTTTTTCCTTTCTTTTTTCTTTTTTTTTTCATGTCAAGTTTTCCCAACATGTCACATTGACATGTATAACACCACAGGATTAGGTTCTTTCGGATTTAGCTAGCTGCCAATAAAGCAAATAGATGTGGCAAATTTTCTTGCCTACTACTTCTCACCCAAAGCAGCTTTCTGATCTTTCCCCAGCAAGCAAGTGGCAAACTGCATTGGGATGCCAGCCCTGACCTGGTCTTCAGTGGTGAAGACTGAGAAGCACAGAAAGTGTCCGGATTAAGACAAGTAAGCAAATTACAAAAGCTATAGATAAAATCTCCTCTTTTTCTTTTTTCCAGTAATTGTTTTGATGTATAAACTGCTGGCACTATATGCCACCACATAATGGCATTTTGGATGGTTCTACCACAAGATACATTTTTGTATCCTTAACATATAAAATCTGGTCTGCATTTTGTGAATGTTAAATATCCCGAGGGACTCTGAATTTGACAGGTTTTTTCCTGATGTCTTATTCCCATGTCCATTTCTGTTCATTTTCCTGTACCATAATTTGGAAGTGGGGTGGTCCCGTGGCGTAGTGGAGAGCACTCCGGTCTCCGACTCCCAAGGTTGCGAGTTCGAGTCTCAGTGGGACCGTCCCCAGCAGTTCAATGCCTCCCTGACATCCGATCCCGTCAGATCTCGGATGCGAAGCAGGGTCAGCCCCAGTTAGTACCGGGTGCTGTAGATAGTCCTAAGGAGACTTCACTGTCACTGTCCAAGCTTGCTTGGCCGTGGCAAAATGAACCTTAGGACTTAAATGGTGGGGCCAATTCTGCGCACCCTGAGCCTCAGCTAAAAAATCCACTGCGCAGGCTCAGAGGGCACACCCACGTGGGGTGAGCCCTTCCCAAATCTTCGTTCGCGAAGATTGGCCGTTATATTTATTAATTTGGAAGTGTCTCATGTGACATTCTTCCACTTCAAATATGACTGGAGTAAAATGATGGTATCTGTCTTGGGTTGAGCTGGCAAAACGCCAACTGCCCAAGTACAGAGAAAAAGAGTCCTCCTCCCCCCAACCAGCCAAAGGGAGAAAGAAGAGGGAGAGGGAAAAAAAAACCCTCTAAAGCCAGGTTTCTTCTGAAACTAACTACATGTATTTATACAGAAAAGAGAAAATTAAGAGAAAACTACAATATAGCACACACAAGCTATATATAACTTCCCACTCCCCAATAAGCACAGATTTTACCATTCTAACTACAAATCATTCTAAAAAAAGTCGATTCCCCAAAGACAAACTTAAGCAAAGAGAAGAACTAAGAACAAACATTTTACTTCCCTAAGATAACATGATGGTGAGCCGATGCTGTGGGCTTGGGCCTGTCCATCCCTCCTGGGACAGCACGGTGTCTGCTCTGTACCTTGGCCAAAGTGAAACTGAGCTAAGCCACTCCCACACACTGGATTTTACTCCTATTGAGATGATGTAAGATGGTATGAAATACAACATCATTGGCTAGAAGAAGTCAGCTGCTAGCTAGCCCAGCCTAGCTGAAGGCAGCTGACAATTTCAGGCCCAAATCTGAATTCCCAGGCCCAAACTTAGGCCCATCAGCCAAACCCATGACAGTATCTTTCTATCATTTTTTGAGTATTAAGCCCTCATTTGACCCAAAAAGCATATCTAAAACTTTGAGATCTCAAATCCCAGTGGAAAGGCCAGGGAAGGAAGATGGTAGTTTGACTGTTGGAAATTTCTTGCACATACTGTGAAAATGGTGATTGCACCATCAGTTTTAATGAGATTTAATCTGATCAGAAAGAGAAGTTTGAAAGTATTCGTATTTGGGTATAGGAGTGTTTCAATGGGAGGGGTATTCTTGTTTGTTTGTTTCTTTTTAGGATTAGTTGTATTTTATGCTCATGCCCTATCTTTAACATATCTAACTAAGAGCAATCCTCTAGTGGCAGCAATGGTAGGTGTACAGTAACGTTCTCGGAGCTGGAAAAGCTACTAGGAAGCAGCTTGTGGAAAGCATTGCTTCTTTTTTAATGCCTTATGGAATTCTCTAGCACACAGTCTGGCTCTTTTTGTTATCTGCCAGCAGATCTTTGAATGCTTGACCTATACCAAAATCTACTTACAGGGTGAAAAACCTGAGTACCATTTAGTGTTAAGCTGATTAAAAAAAAAAATGCAACAAACTAGTGCTTGGGGAGACAGAATGTTGGTTTTGAGGTTGGGTTTTTTTTTTCTTTAACAGACTCTAATCATGTTTTGCTTCAGCCTGAGCATTAAATTAGAAGGTGCAAGTGCAGGAATGAATATTTACAGACAAAATAATGGAAATATTCCTAGAATAATTCAAGCACATTATTTGTGATAATTAACCATTAAAGAAAAGTACTAGTAGCACCACAAATTAATAGCAATATAAATATTCATAATTTAAAGCCTTTTAGAACAGTGTATTGTGCAGAATGCTAATTTAAATCTAATCTCATTTTTAAAATCAGCATATTCAGTCAGTCTTAAAAATGAATATGCACAAACTATTTATTAGAAGCTGGATGTGCAGAATCAAACAGCATGTGTTTAGCCTACTGGAATGAGGTTTCTAAAGCAGTACAGAGAGTATCACCATGAGGGTAAGCTTTGCAGAAGTAACTCGAAGCAGCTGCTAGGCCAAATCACTCCCCATCAAAAGCACAAGCCCCATGGTGGTCTAAGAATTTTATCCTAACTGAGGTTTTTCCAAAAGGAAGACACGGATCTAAGATGAAAAGGGATGTAGTCTCTATATGTGTGTCATTGTCACCTAAGCCTGGCTTTGCACCTGAATTGAGAGCTTATTGTGTCCCAGCTGAAGCCTTGCCCTGGGACTCTGATGCCCCGTCTGACATCCTAACACACAAGCAGAAAGGAAAGACAAAGTGGTAAGACAAGCATTTTGTGAGGGACACACATGTCTGGTTGCCCTTGATGACAAGACCTGCTAAGGTCAGAGCTGAAAACCCAGGTACCTGCACAATGCAGATGGAAAAGCATCAAGGATACAACACATTTTCCTGCTTAGAATAACACTGGATGAGCAGTGCCATGAGAACACCTCTTTGCAGGACATGATTTTCCCTTTGTCTGTACTCAATAACTTAACATCACCTGATTAAAGTCTCTGCATGGGGGCCATCTATCCCTGTAGGTGAAGATAACTTACTGTCTGAAAAGGGTCATATCCTGGCTTTCTATATGACATTTATCTTTTATATGTAATACAAGTGATACTGTTTATCAATTGATCATGTGGAAATATTGATTGTGGATTGCTAGGACATCAGGAGGCCTTAATGGTTGTTATAAAATTTATTTATTGTTAGCCTACTGCTAGGTATTTAATTGTTTTAATAAATCAATGACAAAACACAACCTGGAGATCCACGTAGCTCAGGTACAGTCAGAATTGCGAAGCAATTTGGCCGTTCTTTTTCTCTAAAAGTTCAGGCACATGAATCTGCACAGTTACAGTCCTGGACAGCTCTGAAAATGTAGGTGTTTGATTAAAGTATTACAGGAATTACTGATCCCCCTGGTCATGTGCCCCATCGGAGCATTATTGCTCTGTGGCAGCAGAAATGTTTCATGGCAGTTATTGTAGGGGATACAGCAGGCAGTTATGCTGGAGGCTGTTCAGAGAGATTTATTACAGGTATATAGATAGGATGAAAAGAGAGATCTCTACTGCAGGAAAAGCCCTGCAGAGATTAGTTATGTGGATCTCCAGGAGAAACCCCTTCCTGGCAGCAATGAGGGGCTGGGAGATTCCCACCTCCTCCTGCCCACCTTTGTCTTGTCAGGCACTGCTGTCTCAGACCAGCTGTTATCTCTCTCTCCCTGGGTAAACAGCTGGTTGTGGCATGCTTCCTCTGGCCAGAGTGACACAGGAACTGGCAAGAATCTCTCTCTCGATGCAGTGATTTTGCCTCGTTGATCTCAGGTTTTCAGTTCAAAAGGAAATCTCTGCGAGTGCCATCAGTGAAGGGGGACAGTTGGGGAGACAGCCTGACCAGTGGTGCTTTGCAATCAGTAGAATAATATAGGGCTATTGATCCTGGCTCTACTCTTGAACTTAATTTGGAAGACTTGAAGGCATAGAAGCCCATTCTGGAACATTAATCTGATTTCCTGTATATCACAGTGTATGCAACTTTTTGCATTAAATCAATTTTGAACTAAGCACTTTTATTTAGCCAGAAGTATGGTGGGCAGGAGTCCTTTCTTGGCTAAATAAGTCATTTTCAAAGAATAAATTTGGGGCTGGAGTGTCAGTGCAGCATCCACCTTTTACAGACAAAGAAGTTTCTCCTAAGTCCTATTTGCCTGGTTTTGCACCAAAAGACACAATATTTTGATCTTATACCAGTGCCTAAGTAACTTTTTTCTGACTATCAAGTCTTTACTGAAAAACTGTGCTGATCCCAGATTAACAGGATAAGAAGAAATCGGTTTAGTCTAACAGTTGTAGCATATCAAATACACTAACCCCAAATCATAAAAATAAAGGATTAGCTTTTTAGAAATTTGCAAATTGCTTTCTTGGTTTCATCCTTTTAAGCTCAGAATGTCATTAACATCTACTGCACAAATAATACAGATAAATTTCTTCTTCATCTTTTTTTTTGACAAAATGTCATGCTTTCATCCTACAGAAGATGGTGGGGTGAGGGGAATATATATGCCACTTCTTATGATTTAAAATGGAAGTAATCTCAGTCAGAGCTGATAAGTGTTCCCACCTGTAATATAGGTACCTTCGGAAAACAATCTCATCAATATTTCATTGCTGTTTACGTAGTTTTGCAAATTATTTCAAAAGTACTATATAGCATATCCATAGGAAACATGTATATTTTTTAAATAAGAAATGGTTATTATCAAAATCTGATTTTAGATAACAAGTGCAAGAACTTGGTTCATCTGGGACAGGAGAGAGCATTTGTGTAGAAATTAGTAAATCCATCTGCCTTACAAATATTTCTTGCAATGTAGAAAAGGTTCCTTTGCACCAGGAACCTTTGCACAGAATGATAAGGAGCAGATAACTGCCACAGGAGCAGCTATCTAAATCCTGCCTGATGCTTTTATGAGTCATCTGCTCCCCAAATCTCCAGAAATATGTGTTTGGTCTTCAGGAAAGATGTGGCAGAGAGCCATTTTCCCTTCATTTCTGCAGAAGAAACAAAGGTGTTACTCTAAGTACAATAAAAAGATCATTTTTCTCTTAATTCATTAAAACCATTTATATGTTGTTATGCCCATCAAAATAAGGACTGCACCCATGGCAGCATTACAAGAATATAGATCATGCCCTTTCTGGGTGAGTGTGTTTTTCCCCACTGACCTGAAAAATTTTCTTCTCTAGGAGAACAGTCTGTGGCTCTGGGTGATCTGTTCTTTCAGCTGTAGCTCAGCTTGTTCTCTGGAAGGGAAAAAAGGACTGGGAAAAAAGAAGTGCCAGAGAGGGAAGAGTTAAGGGAAAAAATGCATGGCTGATTTGTTCTCATCCTTCTTTCCTAACAGCTGTCATCTGCAAAGCTGGTAAAATTGGTATTATGTAGCCCAGGACAAAAGGGAATCTCCTAGGTCTGGCATCATGCCTTACCATGCAAAATGGGCTGCCTTTTTGCCTGTTGTTGATCCCAGTGATCCCTCCAGCTATCACAGGGGGCAGAATTCACTGAAACTAGTGGGCCTAGAAATTGTACTGGTAACAGCTCCAACTGTCCAAGGAGGCAATTAAATTAGGGTCTGTTTAGTAAGGCATGAACAGATGCTAGACCATGAATGCCAAATCCATGGTATGGTACTTCCCTGAGGATATTATTGGTATAAGTAGGAGGAAAAGCTCAGCAACCAGTAGTGAGGACACAGAGAAAAAAAGTTACACAGTCCCAAAAGTCTGTCAGTGAAAATTTGTGGACTAAATGCTAGTTGCCAAACTGTAAGCAAGGATGTCCAAGCGAGAAACAGGAATCTCTCAGGGGCACTTTGACCACCTTCTTGTGAAGGAGGGAAACTGTCCCACTTAAATGAGAGTTAAGCCTTTGCCTCTGCACTCTCAGCAGAAGCAGAGATTAGTTTGAGGAGGATTTTAGAAATATTTTCAAGTCCCACAGAACTGTCACAGTACAACCTTTCCAATAATTTAACTACACACATATAGACGAAGAATAATTTGCAGTGCTGTCAAAAGGTGCATTTTTCTGGTGACTACTTAAAATATGTTTCATTCATATACACACAGAACAAAATGTTCACAAAAAATGTCCATCTAGCAACTGATTTGTCTACACATCAAGGGGTTGAAGTTCTTCTCAAAATCATGACAGTGTGCAAAACAGTGATATGTTTTTCTCAGACGATGCCCAAATTTGGACATAGCTCTAACTTTCCAATTATGCCATGGCTTCTTTCTCACTCTTACTTTTTTTTGTGAGGGTGTGGGTGTGGTGTGTGTTGATAAATTGCATAAAGAACCAAAGTTCTAAAATCTGCACTGTCTCCCATAAAGGCAAGTATCCTGTAATATTTCACATCTTGAAGCCCTTAAGTAATAGACCTCAGTGCATCACCTTATGCACTATGCTATATATATACATTATGCTTTGCCAGGTTCAGCTCCTCTCCAGTAACCTTCCTATTTCTCAGAAGATTCCAGTAATGTCAGAAACTCATAAGAAAAAGTCCTAGACTAATACTCTAGATATACCACATTTACACTAGAATTTGGATAACAGTAATGTTCTTAAATCTGATTATGGTTCACAAAGAATTGATATATTTACAGTGGTGTAATTCATTTAAACTAACAAAAAAAACCTGGATTTTTTTTTCTTTACTTCTATAAAATTTTGTTAATGGTATCTTTTCTAGGCAAAAGAAGTAACCTCATATCACTGATGTTGTCAAGAATAACTATATCTGTCATTATCTAGTTTCTAGTTTACTCGTATTCTTTCTGCAACAGTTTACGTTGTCTTCTGGTTCATGCTGTGAAGTCAGCTGTGGAGGTGATTCATCTCATTCTAGACTGTCTTGGCAAGAGCTTGACTTTTTGTTTTGTTTGTTTCATGAAAAGAGGGTCTTACCACAGATGATCTAATACTGCAGCTCAGCTCTTACAACTCTAGTAGCACTTCTCATCTGTCATGAAATACATCTGAGCAATATTAGCAGCCTCCTGACTTCTGTGAATTATTTTTCATACCATTTCCATGACCTCATTTCCACAAAGACCCCTATTTCTCATTATGAGGGTTCTCCCTCCTGTTTTCATGCTGTTACGTGGGAACTATAAAGTCCTTTCAGCCTGTGGAGTATTTAACAAGGGAGTTCTGGTTCTAAAATGACTAGTCAGCAATGACAGCTCTATCTAAAAAGCCAGCAAGTGTAAGGAGAAAGTGAATAATTGGCAAAAAATCCATTTTAATTAGTTCTTGAAAAGAAAATTAAGCAAACTATTTTAGACAAGCACTTAGAAACAAAAATTTAGAAATGAGTTACTATTCAGAATGTGGCCCAAAAGAAATGTAGCTTTGTTTTTTTAAGTAGAGGACTAGAGGAGCATCACCTTGGCTCATTCATCATCTTGATGATCATCTTGATGAGAGCTGAGGCCTACTCTGCATGGCGGGAGAGATACATATCATCCAACTAACACACTTGGTGTTGTGAGCAGTGAATTGAGAAGAGTTTTAATACACAGCAATTATGCACATCCTCATACACTGGATAAGACCAGCTTAATTTAAAGGACCCTTAATTTAAAAAACAAAAACAAAAAACAAACAAACCACAAAGCCAAACAAAAAAACCCAACAAAATATGCTCCCATATCTAAAAGAAAGTGCCAAACCACATTTGTACACATTAGGTGTGAGAAGACAGCCAAGTACATATTATTGGAAAATGAATAAAGAATGGAAATAGATGCTAGTACTCAATGTGTATTCACTTAGTTTAGCTAAGCCTCCTTACAGAACTATGAAATAATTTCTCAGATACAGCCTGCCAATTTATGAGAAAAGGTTGCAAATAAAACTTGGGCAGGGATAGCCAAATGAACATAAAAAAATCACAAAAATATATTTCTAAATCACAAATATATTTCTATAACAAAACCATCTGCAAAACTACAGTCCATTAGTCTTACCTCAATGATAAGTGAGGATTTGGAGGAAATGTGAAATCTAATGGAAATGGAAAAAGAAAAGGAAGGCATGATGGGCCTGAAAACTTTCATTTGTGCCAGTTTAACATTTAATAAAATAAATGCTTTTATAGACCTATCATTGAGCTCAGATGAAATATTTGATAAGATAACCAAAAGAATACTGAATGCTTTACTAGAAAAGATAGACTTTATTTTAACAAGTTGAAACAGTCCTGGAACTTACTGAGGTAGATACAATGCATTGTGCTAACAGTGGAACAGTTGAGCTGAAGCCAGTTTATCAGTGGATTACCTCAAGATGCATCTTGGAAGAGTCAACTGCCTTGTTAATGGCATTAGCTGAAAATGATAGTGAAATGGATGAATAACATAAAATTGGGAAACATTCAGTTGTTAATATAGAGGATGATTGGGATTTCATTTGAGGAGAATTGAATTAGAATACTTAAAGCGAGAATGGTTCAATAGTTGAACAATAACATAAAATACAGGATTTGAACCTCAGGGTTAAATGTCATGAAGAGAGAACTTGATAGTTAACAGCTACGGTGAGGGGAAAGAAACTGCATGGAGCTGATGTCTATGAGCCCTAGTGGGATGTGGCAATGAATGGCATAAATTGAATCACGAGGGATGCTGGGAAAACATTTCCAGTGAGGATAGGGAATTATGAATAGTACCATAGAGTTCATAGTGAGTGTAATTTAAGTTCTGGCTACCTTTACCAAGGAAAGATTCATTAAGACAGAAGCAAATGTGGGGAAGAACACGAACAATGTGAACAGAAGAACAAATATATGCCTATACATTCATTTAGGCTGAACACCAGCAGTGTGATCAACATATAGAGCTCACATGCAGTGGCCAAGTAATGAGCATGGTTTAATGGTTTCATGACTGGACTCTGCAACACAGTTTTCTGCAACACCCTAGGACTGGAGCAGCATTTCAGAAGACCTGTCATATTCCAGCTCTTAAGATTTGACATAGTCTTTTGCTGTCCTGTTAAATTCATTTATTGTCGTAAAAAGAGAAATTAAAATACAATCATTCTTATTCATGGGAAACTTATAGCTCAAACTCTCAGCAAATTTTCTCTGAAACTTCACAAAAGATATCAGCCTATAATCATTTAAAGGAGATGGTCCTATCCTAATATTTCTAGATATAAAAAAGAAACCTCTACTACTTGCAAGTCTTTTTCTCTGAAGACTTTGTTACAATGATTTTTTTTTCAAAACCTGCAAATTGGATCATGTTCTAAGAACACCTGTTAGTATTTATATAATAAATGCTACATTCTTATTGTGACATGGCAGTATAATATTCAGGATTTTTACTGATTAATTAATAAAAATTAATTATATCTCATTGAAATTTTTGTTCTTTCATTAATATCTAAACTTTCAAAATCGTCAGTTACCACCTTTTTTGTGTCTTCATCCAGCTCTATTTTACTTATTATCAGTCTTTCAGCACTGACATTTTCAACAATATCATAGAGAGTATGTCTTTCTGTCATAAGAAAGGAAATGGAAATCCATTCAACAGAGCTACTGCTGTTTTTCACTCTACCTGAGGTAGTACTTAGGCTATCAAACAGGGATCAATACCTGTTCCATTGCACTAGATGCTCTGTGAACAGCAGTAGAAAAGCAGCTCTTTCCTTGAGAGCTCTCTTCATGCCATGCAGGGTGAATAAACAGGCAAAATAAGGTATGGAGGACAGTTAACCACAGAGACATGTACTTACATTAATATCCTAATAATTCTCTGCATTATTTCAGCATGCATCACCAAATCTCTTAATCTCTTTATATTATATTAGTGGTAATAGCTCTGTATTAACAGGTCACTTTGCCCCTGAAAGAATAAGGAAATAACATAGACGTTCAGGTTCTGCCTCTGACATTTTAGTGCAGACCTGGGAAATGCACTTACTAAGGTGTATTCTCACATCATACAGTGTACTTCTGCCTTACATGTTTCAGCTGAAAAAGGCACTAAAAATTTGTTAATTAATATTATCAAATTGATAGAATCACTCAGAAGACACTAATCCTACAGAAGCAGCCACATTTATCCTATTGCCCTCCTGCAGTATTTTTATGCACCACCAAACTGCCGAGCAGCTCTGCATTGCTGTTCCTCAGGTTAGGTGCAGGCATGTAAGAGGTGCAGAGGGATCACTGGGAGGTTTGCTCTCTTTTGGTACAGCAGAGTCATAAGAGCAGTCAGAATTTAAAAATCGTCTACAAAACCTGAAAGAACTGGGTATGTTTTTTCTCATAAAGAAAAGAAGAGCAGACATTATGAGAAGGTACAATACAATATAAAAAGGCTGACACAGAGTCAAAAGGAATAATTTGTGCTCCACGTCGGTGATGAATAGTACAAAAAAATTGGAGAACTGAATTTCTACCCTCTATCCTTATCTCCCTCTTGTTACTTCCCTCCGAGCCATCAGGTCCCTGCGATCTCGCCTAGGATTTGAGTCTTGCTTGATTTACCAAATAAGGTGGAAGGGGGACAAATTTACCCTCTTAATGCGCAGTCAAATCTGTCACTAGGTTACGAAGGGTGAGAGCTGGAAAAGAAGTAAAATCTGTGCCGACCCTCAGGCTACAAAATGACTGTTGCATTACAGAGCATCAGCTGGGCCTCCAGGGCGACTGTATCAGATGAAACATAAACAACGGTATCTAACGTGACAGATCAGAAATTAAAAACTAAATCTGTCCAAGCAATTTACAGAGGTGGGTGGTTTTGTCTTGGCTTTTGCTTTCAGACAAGAAAAGCCTTCCCTGCGTGAAATTTTTGGGAAAGTCTGAGTACAGTCCTGGTCTTTCATGAATACAACAACAAGGTGTATTTCTACAGTATTCTTAGTGTATATAGGTGCATTTGGGCTTTTTTTTTTTTAATTCAAGCTGTATTTATGCTTCATTTGAAGACAAGAAAATGGGATGCAATAATTTTTCATGGTTTGAGTACCTTATTATCTTACACATATTTTCATGTATCCTGGTCATTCCCATTACTACTTAAGTCTCCTCAAAGAGTGCATTAAGCAACCTGAGTGAGAGCTGTCAGCTTTGTTTTCTTTCATGTTTTTCTGAGAGATGTTCCCTGAGTGTTTGGCTTCATATTTCAATAGTTATACACAAATGATTTCTGTTAGCAAGCACATATTGCTTTAAGATGAGTGCAGAAAACTCATACTCGTTCCAGACCGACATGGGGTAGGTGCTGGCAATTCTATGGGAACCATTTCATAGCCTCTGGAATGTCAACAGGACTCAGTCCTCTGTCTCATAAGACTGGCATTACTTGAAGAAAGTTCCATCATGAAAAATTATTGTTCATTATCTTTTTCCTCAAACTTTGAGTGAACATCTATATTTATTGAATACTTTCTGTGGAGCACTACAAAAAAAAAAAAAAAGAGAGTGAAATGTTGATTTTTTTGGCCAAGTTGATTTCAAAAGATCACAGTATTTAGGATGTAAACACTGCAAGAAACACATAGACATACCTTTGAGTGATCTACAAGTGGTATGTTTGGTATCCCCCTTCCTCCTCGATTTTATTCATGTCATTCTGAGATTAATCTTCAGGTGCAGAGGGCCAAATTCTAGCCTTGAGACCAGATTTTGTTTATGCCTGCAGCAGCACAAAAGGAGAGCAGCAGCAGCAGCAGCCACAGGTGCAGAAGATCCCCTACCCACTCCATAAGCGTGTAGGGGCAGGGGATGGAGGGTTGACCTCACTCAGCAGCCAAGCACCCACACAGCTGTTTGTCCAATTCCCACTCTCACTGGGACACTGAGGAGAGTAGGAAGAGCAAAAGCAGTCAAGCTTCTGGGTCAGGACAAGCCAGTTAAAAAGATGAAGAGTTAAAAAAAAAAAGTGATGCAAAAACAACCACTCAGCACCATCCACAGGCAGTCTCCAAGCAATGGCCACCCTGGAAACTGAAACACCACTTTCTTCTTCCAGTGCCCCAGCTTTCATTCCTGAGCATGATGTTATGTGGTACAGAATATCCTTTTGAGCAGTTCAGGTCAGCTGTTCTGGTTTGGTCTCTTCCCACCCTCTTGCCCACCCCCAGCCTATTTTCTGCAAGGACAGAGTGAAAATAGTAAGCCTTGACCTGGGGCTCAGGAGCCATTCAGCAAGAGCCAAACACTGATGCTGATCTTCACTGCTCTGAAGAAAGTTAACTCCACTCGAATCAGACTCAGTATGGGAAGAGGGGGATGTTACTTTAGAGTATCTCTTGCCTCACCTCAGAAGCTCCATGAAGATGCCTGTTATCAGCATCATCTTCTGGATGCAATCTTCTGGAGGACATCTTCCACCTCAGTTTCATCTGAAAGATATCCAGTTCATAACTCTTGAACCAGTATAAAATCTGAACCAGAGCTTGGTAAAAGTTTCAAAAAAACACATCTCATCTGAGCTAGAACACTAACATGGAAAGCATGGAGCATGTTCCTAGCTATCAGCCAGCCTCCTGCCACAAATTCATGCCTCCTGGGAGAAGCAGTGTGGCAACTTTGGACTTCTTGCGGCCACAGTTCATCAGCAGGGTGTTAGTCACCATGCAAATGGGCATCTGAACTGGGAAACCAGATTGGTAATGAGAGTGTGAGATTAACTTTCCTGCTCTTTCTGTCAGAGAAGTAGGAATTGCCAGCAATGTGACCAGTCTAACAACTGGAAACAGTGTCAAAAAAAAGCATTACAGATGAAGAAAATATATCCTTTCAGAAGTCTATGTGAGAGAAAACTTTAGGACAAGTTATGACCTAGGAAAGAAGGCTTTTTATGGATTTGCTTAATTCTGGGGGGTTTTATTTTTATTTCTGGGGGGTTTATGTCAGAAAAATTGAGAGGGATTGTATGAACCCAACTGCCCATAAAACAGGCAATTTTTCTGTGTTATTAATACAGTGGCTTCTCAAGAGGTGGCTGAGAGCATTTGTATGAGAGCACATCCAGGAACTCGGTGGAAATTGCTTCCTCTCTTATATGCATCATTTTGTTGGGCTTTGAAATCAAAGAACAAGAAGATGTTTATCCTTCCTAATACACTGCTTCAAAACATAAGGCCTCTTTGAGAGAGGTGCTTTGTTTTAATCTCCATAAAGGGATTTCTGAAACCTTCTTGTGAGGAAAACAAACCAGCTACTCCAGCTACTCAAACACATTGCTTATTGCAGTCACTTTCTGATCTTCCCAGAGGCTTGCCTGCCTATGGGAGCAGGGCCAGTGACTTGCCAGTGAGCTCTAAAAGATGGTGCTGGTTGCCAGATGGGCTCCCAAGGCAGAGCAGTACAACCAGGGTAAAGTTTGCTTTCAGGGTGAAACAATGTATGTTCTGCATTAGGCACAGCCATGTTTACAGAGAGCTGTGTAGTGTTTTGTTTTGTTTTCCTGTGGGTATATATGAACAGAGCTTTCTGTTATAATATAGATTCTTTATGACAAATAATTAGACAGAGAAAGGGCCCAAGGGAAGCCAGGGGAGATAATGTAACCCAGGGATGCCCCATTGCAATGAGGAATTTTCAGAGACAGTGCAAAAGTTAATGAGCATCTTCTCTGTTATCACTTCATTACTGGTGCCTTAAACCAGAAAAAATAAATTCTTTGTATTTTTCTACCTAAAAAATTGGAGTATAAAAAGAAGAAGGGGTGAAGGATGACAATGCAGTTTAATACCCTCATGTAAGCTATAATGCAAAGAGGTAAAGGATAAAAAAAAAAGTAGTGTTGATCAGTCCTTGTTGTTGAGCAGGGTTAATTCTTTCTTAATCCTACTATTATTGAGGGGTTTGATTGGTTTATTAATCTCACTGGTCCTCTAGGAAACGCCAAGGATTGTACAAATGCTATCCCACATCTCTTCCTATTTACACTAGAGAGAGACTAAAGGTAAAAGATACTTCTTTCCTCATTAGGACATCAGAGTCTCATAGCAAGAGACATGAGCTGGCACAAATAACAAGCCTGGATACCTGTGAAGCATTTCCCATTACTACAGCACACACTGCTGGGCACAGAGTATTAAGGCGGGGAGGGGAAGGGAAAAAAACCACCCCAGACCCCAACATTATGGGGAAAAAATAGCTATGCCTATATTGAGGTAATTTCTTTTTACTGTATATCAATAAATTAAGAAAAACCATAAATAGAATGCTGATATATATTAACATCTTCTGAAGTGGGATTATCTTTTAGGTATCCTTAAAATGGTTCTGAAATGCCCCTTAGCATTTTTACAGTGACATAAGGCACATGGGACTAGATTGCAAGCTGACTCCTATAGATAGTAAGCCTGCTGTTGTCACTGTCTGGCAGCTTAGATTTAGATTACAAGCCCTTTGGCGCAATGACCCTTATGATGTTTGTGTCCACATAGATTGGCCACTATAATTTTGTTCTGTTTCTTAAAGATACAATTAAAAAGGGAGAATGTATTTAATGAATGTCACTTTCTCCTAAATAGGAGAGAAATAAGAGTAAGAAAAAGGACAAAAAAAACACCACAATTTTTTTTACAGGAAGAACAGATCAGTTAACAGCATAAGTGAAGGAATAAAAAATTAGCTCACACAAATCCTGCACTCACACTGCTGATCATATTGGTAGAGATGCCACCTGCCAGGCTGGAGAGGCAATAAAGTACCAAGAGAGATATTAAGGATGTCAGAAGAGTGTTTACAGCTACCAGCCATGTACGCTCATCTGCACAAAAGCAAGACTAGCAGCTCAGTTTTGATGAAACCAATACTGATAGGAAAATATCTTCCCCTGCTCAGGGGAGACGAGAGCAGAAAAGAGACTGTTTTAAGTGCAACCTCCAAAAACCCTCTGAAGTGGTGCAGGCAACTAAGATTTCACAGAATGATACCTCAGAAATGCTGAGGTTATAATGCACCTGCCCTCTGCATGCCTTGAAGCAGAATGCATTGCAGCAACCATAAGGAATGAATTAACTGCAACTCTGCCTTTATATATCCTCCTTACTGTTTTCCTGGTTAAAAATAATGGTGTGAGTACTTCAGAGTACTTTTCCATAGAATATGTTATAGTGATGTTTTACAGCCCAGTTACTGTTATGCGAAGAACACTTATTTGGAGTTTTTTGCCATGTTACTAGGGCTGAATGGAAGAGCAAGTAGTGGAGGATTTCTTGTTGTATCTGATAATTGGAAGCTTAAATCACCTCTGGAAAATTGTTTTCACTTCGCAAAATACTTGTCCCACTTTTCTATCTGTCCTAATTCAGCAAACTAGAACCAGTTTATCACTGTGTGGGTGTGACTAAAGCTGTGTATTCTAAACCCTCTATGTCATTTCTCATGAACTGTTAACAATGGACCATTTGCAGCAGCTGCCCAGGGCACTCCAACCCCTCAGGATGTAAGCTGGGTGTTAATGAAGCCTGTGAAATAGGAGCTGTGATAACCCCTCTGGGAAGTCATTAGCACCTCCACACCCAGCCTGAGGGGGTGTGTCTGCTAATGGGCCAGAAATGATTCCAAAAATACTAAATGTCTCACAAAGTCAGATCACCAGTTGTGGAACTCCCCATCCTGGAGTTGGTGGGCGGTCCCACCTGAACCAGAGGCTATATAATCTTGGGATTTGGGAACTTCTGGGACCATTTGTTGGATCCAGAGGACAACCAGAACCTTGACAGGATTGCGACCACCACTCCTGACCAGACTGTGACAGGAGCTAACAAACACCATTGTGTTTGTGCTCCAGGGTGATGGGTTATACTTCTTGGTTTTGTGGGTTAAAACCAATTTCTCTTTGTATCATTGCATTTATTGTAAT
>VWZD01006342.1:124147-168350 GCA_013396695.1 Sakesphorus luctuosus
TAGCTCTATCTCTAAATCCACCAGTTCTATCTTTTGTTGGGCAACGTTTCATACAGAAATATTTCCAGAAAGTCTTTCTTATAAATAATAGATTCCTTAAATTATTCATACAGCATTTCCTCTAGCTCTTCTTCTCTTGGGGTCAAGATGTCAGACTAAACAGAGCACTGACTTGGTGTAACATGCTCAGTATGCCTTTTATCCTGCTTCTGTTTGTTTTTGGTTTTCTCCCCAGTCTTTGTCTTGAAAATAAACATGATTATGTTTGGTGCCCAAATAATACTGACAAAGTACAACATAGTTGCTTTTGTTTGTAGCCATTTTCTCTTATTTATTTGTTTTTCTAAGGAATATCAAAACAGTTTGATAGCCTCCTGGTGATTATATTGACAAGAACTTTAGTTGATAATTAGGTGCTGCTTACAGAGTATAAATATCCCCTTCTGGACTTTCCACTCAAGTATGTAAAAAGACCAAATATATATATAGAATTAAATCCAAGCAATTTGGATGTACCAGCATGGTAAATAATAACTAGAGATTTTATCAGAGATCAAATGCTATGTACTGAGCTGGGGAAATGAAAGCAATTACAATTCTGGTTTTTTTAAGAACGCAGAGTTTTTCTCAAGCCATCTTTCTCAGGGACTGGTTGTAATCAGATCTCTGACTTCCAAACTTCCACTTTACATTTCCTACAGCTCTTCGAAACAGATCAGTGCATATATACTTCAAACAGCAGTCCCTTCCAAGGATGCTGAAACACAAGGATGACTACAGTGTGGGGCAAGGATTATTCTGAAGGCACTGATGAACTATTATTTAACCATGTGATTATTTTTCTTTTCAGTATATGTTTGAGGTCTGCAAAATAAGCAAGTAGGTTCAGCATCAGAATTTGCTAGTATTAATTATTCTGAAACCTGATTAGAGATTCAAGGAAGGGAATATTTTTCTACTTTGCTGGTACCTGAAATAAATAAGAGTAAACAAAACAAAAAGCATAGAACATCCAGGACAATGTCCTTCCATTCATGTCAAAATAATTAATCTATAGTCACTTATTACTGTTACTACAAACATTGTTTTCACTTTGTCGTGGAAGAAGGAGGCCTGTATACCTTTCCCAGTTCAATTTGAGATAGAATATTATCCCAGCAAGATAAAGTGTACAGACAGTATTTTTATTTTCCCTCACATTTCTCTATCTGACAAATGGTCATGTTTTTTTCTTAATGTGTCTTGAAAAATAATACTCCTTTATGTCTTTTCAAATTGACTAAGTTCATACCCTTTTCAAGAGCAGATCTGTAGAAAGCTTTTATAATATAAATACAGATACATTAAGAATACTGAGATGAGGCTGGGGAGACAGCTCTTCAATGAAACAGCAAACTGTTACCTTAGCAACCTGCCATCATAAGCCTGAATTTTTTAATATTTCCAAAGGGGTATGATTTTGGGGAGGAGGACACAGAAAATAAACAAAGGGTCAGTAAACAGAAAGTACTGTAAGTAAATTTGCCATATCATGTTATTGACGTTGTCAGAATCTCATCCCTTTTTATCATAAGTAGAACATTTTACCTGCCATGTGGGTCACTCCTCCAGCCAAAGGGTACTTCATAGCAGCTCCTGAAGGAGGACTGGGGAAGTGACTGGAGCTGTGCTCCATGACCAGCTGACTGAATATTCCCACTCTTTCAGAGTCACCTGGAGCTACAAAAGGACCCAGTGACTTCAAGTAGCACTTACACAACAGAAAACACACCACACTTAGGACCCTCTTAAATCCTAATGGAAGCTAATAATTGTGATCTATTTCATTGGTAGCAAATCCTTTATTTATTTGTGTAATGCTTCTTATTACCATTTTCAGTCACTTGTACATCTGACAGGTCTTAATCACCGAGCCTATGTTCTTGTGCTTAAATTGCCTGAAAAGAGTTTATTGATAATTCTCTGAATTCTCTTAACACTTCTATGATGATTTTCTTGTTTGGAAAAAACCAAGATTCCAAAGTTCCTTAAAGAACAAAGGTCCATCAAAGAGCACTATTATTTTTTTCTTGAGGAGCAAAAGTGAGGTGATGGAACTGCTTCAACCTTTCTTTAATATTTTTCCCCTAAGTGGCTTTGCATGGTACATTAAACTAAAAGGTATTGACTTGATGTTCAGTCTAGTTCTTCGAGGTATGCTGGATGCTGTTCAATATTAAGCATTTATGTTGTATCAGATACTTTGCTTTGATGCACCTCTGAGCTGGGCAATGTACCATGAACAATGAAGAAGTGCACCTAGCAAAAATAATTGTGTGGAAGTTCCTGGGGATGGGAGACAAGAGACTAATTTCGTTACCACAAATTTAGAATTATACTTTAACATAGCTCAGAACTCTCTTTATCATTTAAGGCCTTATAACATCATCCTAGGAAGCACTCAGACTTTGTTCTCTCTGTTTTCAGGAAGAGCTGGCAAGAGAGTTGGGTGCAAGAGGCCCATATGGCAGCCCAAAGCCTGACAGAATCTCCCTTCAGCCAGTCCTGCCCTCATCCATCCTCTGGCTGCCTGCATGTTACTTAAGCCATCATCCGCAATCTCTCCTCACAAGTTGCTTGTGCACCTCATCATCTTTTTTAGCTCTTTATTCTGCCTTTTAAGCATCACCTTATGTCTCATATCTGCAAAGAGTTCCCTTGCAGAGTGTCCCCTGCACTTTTACCAGCCATTGACAGGAGGTGTTTTTTCTCAGAGCTCCCTCACTATTCCCCATTTATCATCCAGTTTAATTACCTAAAAATCTATCAGTCAAGCAGCAGCAGATAACAAAGTCCAAATGACCCACACAGTGTTTGCTGTCACATTTGTGCATATTGCTAGAGAAATGATGGTTAAAAATGGAGACCAGAATCAGATGCAAAATACACAACAGTCAGGTGCAAAATACAGACAGTGGCATAAAAAAATTTGCAAGCAGCTTTTGGTGCAAAAGGAAGTGCAATCAGTATCTCAGGCCATGCTCCTAATTAGTTTCTTAGATTATTACAAGGGAAATTTTAATGTATGTAACCTTCAAAAAAACCAAACAAAAAAACAACCAAACAAGCAATCAAAGCACAAGAAAAACACTAAACCAGTAGCAAACTTAGGATTCCAAATCAAAACTACTTACATTACATAATGTCTGGAAGAGACAGCATACCTGAGATATGTTTGAAATTATGTGGTACCTATACTGTAATGTAAGAGCCATTAATAAGGGTTAAAGAATAAGTCCATGAAAGCTAATGTTCTGGATTCCTGTTTGAGCAAATAACTCCACTGTGTGCATTTGATGAGTCATCACTGCCAGGAGTAACAGCCTGCAAGTGGAAACCCAGGGAAATCAGAGTGCACCATCCAGCACACTGAAAAAACTTACTGTTACTAGACAGCACTAAATAATCAAATAAAAAGTAATGTTGTTATATAACTACGGCAGCATCTTGTAATTTCATTTCCATCACACATACACAAAAAAAAAAAAAAAGAGAGAGAAAAGGAGACAAAATATACTAGTGAAAGTCTATCTGAAATATGTCCCTGCAGTTATTTGAACAGTCAGGTAACAACTGCAGCAACCAATATGCAAAGAGAAAAAACATTTATTAATATTGGCTCTTGCTATTTTTCCTGAATTCAAAACACATGGAGATTGTAAAAATCTTTCAGCTTACTGACTTAGTGTATTTTTAAACCATATCAACTTTGATGAACCTAACACATCCTAACTGAAGCTTGAGTTAGAGTTTTGGAACTACTGTCCGCATGAAACAAACAAAGAAAAACATTTTCCTTATTGTGTGTTTGTAATGTTCCAAATTGAGATTATCTGTATCCACAGCTATCACCTTCATAAAAGCACAATTGCAAAATAAACCACTTATGAGACAACAACCATCAGCTGAACCTGCCTTCTTCATAAGAGTGTCTATGATTATACTCTTGATTTGAAAGGCAGATTCACTCACTCCACATGCTCATCATTTGGCTGACAGGAAGTCTTTGGGCCTGCTCTGGGACAACCTTTAATTATGCTTGGAAAAACCTCATCTTGGCCTGGGTGGGCTGGCACAAGACTAGAAAGCATCGCCACTCCCAGCCATGTCTGCAGCAGGACTGCAGGAACACCCAGCTGCCTAAGGGTGTCTTGCATGCCTTGCTTTCACTCTGAATTTGTCCACCTTCCATTTCCAACGCTTGTATCTGTTCATTATATGCTGTTGAGTGTCCTGTTATCAAAATGTCATTCCCTGTACAACCACACATCAGCTTAAGTGCTCATTTCCCTTGGGCAGCAAAGAAATAACAATCTTTTACCCAAGATTTTGTTTGAATTCATGACATTAAATTGAAGAAAAATGGTAGCACATGTTAAGAGTTTGTGAGAAATGCTCACATTTTACCAATAAAATTTAGAGGGGACCAAGTCATTAAAGCAAAACTAAACTTTTATTTAACAAATTTAGCTGAATTGGGTGTGTCCCCTTGGCCTAGGAGACAGATCCAGAACAAAAAGAACTTTTTATACTCTTTCCCAGATGAAAGAGTCTGCTTGTTCAAGACTCCCCACCTCCCTCCAAAAGTGGGAAAAACTGTTAGAAACTAATTACCTGTGCTGGTTTAGAGGTAAACCAGCAGGAGAAATGAGCTCAACATGTGAGATATTATAAGTCAGAGGTACAATTTAATAATAATAATACAGTAAATACACTGACACAAAGGGAAACTGCTTTCAACTCCCAAAACCCAGCAGTATAACCCAATGCCCTGGGGTACAAACCCAAAGGGGTTTGTTAGCCCTTGTGCTGAGACCCACGTGCTTCCCCCAAGTCCAAAGTAAAAGGAAGTGAAAAACCTGTTGGTGCAGGTGATGGCTGTAGTCTGGTCAAGAGTGGTGGTCTCCTCCTGTCAAGGTCCGGCTGTTCCTCTGGGTCCAATGAGAGGTTCCACAGGTCTTCTTACCCATCCCTTATGTACCCTCAGGGAGCACTCAGTCCCTCCCCCAGGGCGGGGACTCACACAATGGGTGATTAACTCTGTGAGTCAAGGGGTATTTTTGAACTGTTGCTGGCCCATTAGCACCTCCGCCTCCTCAGGCTGGGAGTGGAGGTGCTAACGACTCCCTGGGAAGCTGCTGCAAATGGGCCATTGACCTTGGGAATGAATAGAGGGGGTAGAATACACAGCTTTGATCACCCCCACACAGTGACAACTGGTCCCACCTGCTGAACCAGGACATTACCCCTTGACTATTCTCTTACAATTCCTTTAACTTCAGCAAAACCCTAATTCTGTTTTTAACAAGTTCATTCCCTCCAGTCTGCAAGACCTGACTGTTCAAGCAGTGCCTGTTTACAGCCAAATTTTGAGGCTGAACAACTGGACGTTTTTAAAGGGGCTACTGTGACTACTGGTTCTGCTCTGCCCTAATCTCTTCATTTAAATGTTGTTTGATGTCATATCAAATTACTTTTGGAATTCAGTATCTTACAAGGATCTAGAATATATCGAATTAGTTAATACTAATTTTATTGCCATTATAAGTTGTCCACCTTCATTGTTTATTAAGAGACATTTATACTGACCATTCTCTAATTAGGTCTGATATGGCTGAGAGGTTTACATCTGCCTTCATGTGGTACTAATTCCCTGAAATTTGAGGGGTTTTCAATGGTATCTTAAAATTAACATTAATGACTGAGAATGTCCCCTATAAAGCTGTGCCAATATTTTAAGCAGAAAGCATAACTACCTAATTTAAAAATTAGTGAGCAGTAAACATTTAAGAAACCAAATTATCAAAGGCAATAAGCAAGTTTTGATGAATAAACTTGTTTTTTGCAAAGATGTATTTTCAGAAAAAAACCCCATATCCTCCTAAATCATTCATGTTAGTACATCATAATATCATATTATGGAAAATCCAGGAGAAAGGAAAAGCAGAAGAAATATAAGAAAGATTTTTCCCCTGAGATATTTCCATAATTATTTTATGACAAAAAGCTGTATGGGAGTGAGGTGAAGTGATGAGCTCTGGAGCTGCTCTTTGAAGCTTTCCACAGCAAGTGGCTTCCTCTCCAGCATGTGTTTTAAATGTTTTGCTAGATTACAGTCCACCTGCACAGAACTGTTCTGACCTTTTAACCCTTCCAATGTTTTAAACATTTGACCTGCTTTCCTTCCTGCAGTTTTGCTTCCGAGAATACTCTTGAAATAATTATGTAAATGTCATCTTAATGCATTTTCCCTGCCACGTGCATTTTCAGCCCCCTTATGATGTTATCTTTTTAGAATGCCAGAAAAACGTGAACCAGATGTGCTGAACACAAAACACCACAGCAGGGATTTCCCTCACAGAAATCATGATATGCAAGTTCTTCGAGGCTTCCCATGAAGCAATAGGGCTATTTTTAGTGCAAGAATGTAACACAGGTAATAGAGTTTGAAGTTAAGTATATTAAGGATATATATACATATTTACTGTGCTGAATAATACTGGTCTACAAGCAAACACTTCAATGATGAAAGAAAATCCAACACAAAACTTTCTTTGTATTCTAAAATTTGCCACTAGTATTATGAATTTATTTAATCTTCATAAGTAGCTCATTTTCTGCATTCATTTAAAATATGAGTACAGTGAAAAGGTGAATAGCAGAATTTGAGCTGTAGACTGTTGGCATCCCACATAATTGTATATTGACATTTATTAGTCAGTTGACTCTTAAAATTGCACTAACAGACTAAACACTAGTTCTATATTTGATTGCTGAAGACCTTTGGTTTAGACCTCCTGGGTGAAAGCACAACGAAGCCTTTCAGTTGAAGTGTCTGTTGCTTGTGACAATTTGTTTATGTGTGTTGGACTCTTTCCTAAATAGCATCATCTTTTTGCAATCCCACTCCATAGTCAAAACCAAGAGTAGTATTGGCTCATTTCTACTACTTTTCAGCAAAGAAGCTTGTTTCTATCACTCTTCTTTTTTATTTTACTTGCTTAATATAGTGACCAGTGCTGAAGAACCAGACTGGAACTGAAGCCCTTAACCAATGCTGAAGTTCATGGGATGGAGCAGGGCCCTGCACACAGTCCTTTGTCATGTACCCCAGCCTTTTGTTCCATAATGTTAATGCCAAGGCCAAATGAACTGCCCCATTTCTTCTTCTGCATTGAATCCATATCCAGACATAAAACACAGGAAGAATATCAATGACAGCTGCAGAGTGACTCTAGCTCCTTCTAAAGTCACTTTATGTGAAACATATCATGTGATTTGACCCAGGTGAGGCAGTGCTGGTGGCACCTTTCTTCTCAGCCACTCACAATTTGTAAGAAGTCTTTATCATTATTACCTCCCATACTTTGGGTTTTTTAAAAATTACATGAATATTGTGAACACAGAGGACAAAAAGGTGTAAAAAATTGTAGGAGTTAGGCAGCAAAAGTCATAGTTTCACTCAATGCATTGAATTCCTAAAGGTATAAAGTGTTATTTCATAGATTTTTGCAAACACATTGAGAGCTTCTGCTTAGTGGCTTCCTTCTACTTTGTCGGGGTTTTTTTCTTTCACTTTTTAATTATGTTTATACTGGGCCTGAGCCTTGCCCCATAAAACCTGCCACAGATTTGGACAGTTATTCTATCTTTTGACAAAATGTTGGAGTTGGCTACAAGCTTCCATGCATCTGCCATTTGACCTCTGTGAATTACAGTTGGATTAGGTATGCCAGGTTTTATTAGCTTAATGATAGCTGCATTAGAAAGATCTGCACTCTAGGGTACAGATTCTTTTCTTGTTCATAACTTAAATTCTGTTGAAACTTCTCAGGCTTCTCTTAGTGCCAAGACTAAACTTCAAGCAAAATTGAAGAGATCCTGAGATGGATAAGTCAGTCTGCAGTAGCGTGTTCTCGAAACACAATATTCATATTTTTAATAGGATGAAAATTTCTAAGGCTGAAAGAACAATTTTTGACATATTTTAGAAATCTGCTATAACTGTATGAACTTGTAACTTATAAATTTCTAAACTTAGTACTGGTTATATGACTACAATAGAGCCTAAACATTTTCTGAATTGGTGTGGAACATATTTGATTTAGACTAAGGTAATTTCTTCAGGCAATGCTTGTTTATGATGGAAAGAGAAAAAGTATTGCTGCAACTGTGAATCAGTGACCAAAGCAAGGTGAGAGGTTTGATGGGGGTTTGATATGGCTCTGATAGACTGGCAAGAATAATTCAGATAGGTGGCAAAATTCTCACTGAATTAAATGAGAACTTCAGCCTATATATTAATGTGCACACTTTGGGGAGGAGCGGGGGGAGAGTGTTAAATTTACAATTCTAGCTCACAGAATTTGGGCAAATCAGAAGTCATAATCCTGTACAACTTTGGTTCTGTTTTTTTATGCAAACATCTTCTGACACAAGCTCTGCTAAAACTGCTACACAACATTGTTTCCATAGTATCTCTATCTGGTTCAAACTGAAGAGATTTACAGGTACAGACTATAATAATAACGACAAGGTTTAAAAAGTATTTGTAACAGAAACAGTTAGTCAGCTTCTAACCTATTTATAAGGATTGCTGGATAACACATGACTCTCCAAGTCACAAAAACATTTTTCAGTTGTCTTCAGAAAACACCTCTGAAACCAAACCCACATTGCAACAAGTCTGACTTGATTTCAAGCCTCAAGGCAACATTTCTAGTGCTGCTCTTGTGTCCCTTTTCTCCAACCCCTGACTTCACAGATAAATAACCTTATAAGGGAGACTTAAGCAGAAGGTGAGAGTAGGCTAAGAGGAGCCTGGGGAACACACAGGAGAGCATAGTCTGAGAGAGCAGACTATGCAGAAAGGAAATGAGACATTTCTTAAGGTGATCTGGTTCTCCAAGCCCTTTCTTTAGTGCCCGCCCTGGGACACCGGCTGTGGCACCATCCACAGGCTTCACCTTGTTCTGCTCAACAGTCAGGATATTGTATTCTGCTGGGCCAGCAATAGCTTTTTGCTTTGTAGGCAAACAATCTGCGCTTGCTTTTCCTTCCTTGATTTGAAATAAATAGCATTTTAATTTTGAATACAAATAAAACTTAACATAGAAAAAATGTGCTTCCAGATGCTGAGATGTGCCTGCCACTCTAGTAACTTTTTTTGCACTTTCCCTGCAGAAGTTGTTTCTGTCAATTTATTTTCATTTCAGCTGAGCAAAATGGGAAGGAAAAAGCAGGTTGACACAGATGGTTGTCAGCCAAGTGATGACTGCAGCTGAGAATGAGTGTACAAAAATATACAGCTTGCTAAACTGTGTATTGTTTAGCTTTCATGTGTATCAAATGTCAAAAGGAATAAAATTTGGAGAATATATTTAGTACCCTTTTTTTAAGGCTTGTTAAAATTATTGCTGTAAAATGGGTGGTCATATGTAAAGGAATTGCATTGCAGAAAACAAAAAATTGAATAAATCCTGCAACCAAAATTTCTAAAAACATAACAAAGATTAGCCTCTTAAATTCAAAGCTAATCCCCTAATAAATGATCTGGTTTTAGAGTTATTTGGGTCTTTTACAAGCACGGAGCACCCCCAATACTATTGAGGTCACCCAGGGAGTGATCACTGTATTTGAAACTCAGATCAGTAAGTTAAAGGTCTGGATGAAGATTTTTGAACCTAATTTTTAGAGTTGTGTTCTCGAAGGATCTCTTGGATCACACAACTGACCACAACATTGTACTTTAATAGACCAAACAAACCCAGTGAGGAGAAAAACTTAAAATAAGCTAAAATAGTCTTCCTTGAGCTTGTTAAGAGTGCTGCCAACTTCAAGGTAGGGGTGGGCTTTGTCCACACTGGAAAGGTGCTGGATCTTAAATACAATTGATCTTATTTTAATGTAGATCTATCTTGAACTAAGGCTAAGCCAAATGTAGGCACACTTAAATCAATTGTAATGTTGCCCGTGTCAATTTAGCTAATTTAAATGTACATGCATTAGCAGATTGCATCAGCTCAACTAAATTGATCTTTAAATTGCTTTGCCTAAAGTTGGGCCATTTCTAGGGAGCCAAAGATTGTGTTTGTAAGAGAGAGCTGTCAAAGCTATTTACCTTTCTCCTGCTGGTCACCTCTGCAGAGTACTACCCAAATCAGTCAATAAATATCTAAGTTAGCAGCATAACCCCTGATCAGCTAAGACTAATCAACACACCAACAAATCCTCATAAAACTGTAGTAGAGTATTCCCAGGAGAAAAGCCATTGAAATATACACATTGCTACTGTACTACTACTGAGGTTAGTTAAGTTTTACCAGGCATAAATATAAACCAGAGCAGACATAAACCATTGTTAACATATGTTTTATAGTCAGAACTTAGATAAATAAATCAGGAATTACTTCTGAATATTTGAAACTCTTTCTGTTCTTTAAATACTGCCTCTGTGACCTCCAAAGAAGACTGACAATCAAGAATAAACTAGTTTTAAATTGCATGTCTTTTTCCCACCAGTTTTCAGAGCAATGTAATCTCACCTTCATTCTAGTGGGGTAAAAGTCAGGTACAGAAAATAAGTGTGAGATAATGAATTTCTCTTACTTTCCCTGATCATTAATAAATGAGGTTATTTACCTCCTTGACTCCCGGAATTAGATGTGACACAACATCTTAACACAATCAGTTTGTTCTGAAAAGCTGATAATAGGAACCCATCTGCTTAGAGACATAAAGGAGAATTCATTATATGTCCAGTAATTACTTTCAATGCAACATAAAAAGATTGCATGCACAGCTTCTTAGAGTTAAACATGCTGTCAGAAAGAATACCTTGATGTGTAGGAATAAGAGGAGTTCAAAAATGTGATAACTAATAATGACATTTAAAGATTGTAATAGGAAAAATTTATATTGTGCCTTATTGTCCTTCTCCCTAACTGCAGAGAAATGAACATCTTTGTTAAGGATTTGAGAAAGCTATTCCTGAGTGCCTCCACGGAAGACAACTCTTTTCTCTATCTCCCTGTTTTATGACAGACAATGAATTGCATAAACATTGATATTTTCCTATAAAAGAAGAAAGGACAAAATGTCAGCTTTGATGCCTAATCCTTGTGACTTTCCCCAAAGATGGCAAAGCCTCCAAGTGCTGTGTCAGGATTTTGTAGATGATTGAACACCGGATGTTAAGCCCACCTAAAGAATAGTATTTTCAGACTCCAGAGCAAACCCTTTCAGGTTTTTTACTGGAAGAATAGCACCAAAGCCTTGAAGGATGAAGTGAGATGAGTTGGGTTAAGTGGTGAGAAGCAGGTGATGGGAGCCTAATCTGTGAGGAGACAGAAAAAGAGAAAATATTATCCTTTGGTCTTCCTGACATACTATCCAGATGGTCCTCACTAATTATATTTTCTCTTGTGGTTTTAGTTATCAATTATGTACAAATATTTACAGTGGACAAAAGTACATCTCTGTTTAAATGTCACTTTTTAATTGTGTTTTATCCTTTGAACAGTACAGGCCCAGCACTTTTTTGATCATATTTTCACTTTATGAGCTGAGGTCCTCCAATTTTATTTCTCACTTCCATTCCATTTCTTTGTATCTTTCATTCTAATGAAACATGGTACGCTAAGAAGCCATTGTTTTTGGAAATCAGGGTGGTTTTTAAACTACATAAATATTCCTTTCAGCCAGGAATGAAATTGCTAAGACAATTAGCATACTTGAGGTTAAAAATACACTTAAGTGGTTTGTCAGATCAGGCTTTAAATACAATCTTATGCCAATAAATTTAAGATACTCTTCTTTGACTTGGCTCTTTACATCTGAGATTTTCATGCTCAGTAAAACCAAAAATATTCTAGTACAGTACTGAAAGGATTTGTTGGAGGATTCTGTAGCAGCTAGATTTTCCAATAGATAATACCTTCTAAACTATTAAATATCACTCTCCCAGAGGATTTACTTCTTTAGCACATGTTGAGTATAACTGCTCAGCCTTGACAGAATTCTCAGCCTAATGATATTTTTCCTTCTTTTTTAATCATACAATAAGAGCTCTCACACTTCATGCAATTAAATATCCAATGATACTTTAAAAGCAAAAACATTAATGATAGAATCTTGACAAAACTACAGGTATAATCCTGTCTCCACTGAGATCGATGGCAAAGCTTCCACTGTCTTCCTTGAGGCCAGGACTTTACTCACATATAAGGTCATTATGTTCTGCATATATAAATTCCTCTCACATTTACAATTTTTATTGTCAAAGGGATTATCAAACCTGCACTGGGGTTGGTAGAAAGCCAATTTCTGTGTGAATTTGCCATGAGCAAACGTATCACTTTTTCTCAGTGCTTCTCCAAGGACTGTGCACTTTCTACCCAGCTTTTCTTGTACATGACTACATCCAGGAGAAGCACACTCACAAACTTGCCTTGAAGTGGAGGGGAAAAGTGTCGCCTAGATGCTACATCTGTGACAAGGGCAAAATGGGGAAAGGAACCTCTGCGAGAAGGCTTGCATAGTTTTGGTTTCCACTGGTCCTTCAGCTATGTCCTAGCAGGTTCCCTACCATAGGTGACCACTCCAGTTAAACAGACCCCAGGGACTATGAGGGTAGTAAGACACGGCAACAGAGAACTTGTGGATGTTCCACCACTGGAAGTGTTCAAGGTCAGACTTGATGATGCTTTGAGCGACATGATCTGGTGAAAGATGTCTCTGCCCTCTGCAGGGGGGATGGAGTAGATTATCCTTAAAGGTGCTTTCCAACCTAAATCATTCTGTGCTTCTAGGCATCTATGACTTCTCAGAGGTTCCCCGGATGCAGCAGATCCCTTCTGTGCTGATTCTGTGTGCTGCCCCCACCCCTGCTCCCATTGGACTGCTTTCACCCTTGTTCCCTCCTTCATCTGGTCCACAGCTCATCTCCCAGTTCCCTTTGTCTGGAGGACAAGTGCATGGAGAAGAGGTGCAGATGACACATGTTTTGGGAGAAGAGATGTGTCACAGGCACCTTGAAAAGTGCAGCTCTAGGCTGTGCCAAAGGGACTGCTGTTACCCTGGAGTTTACAAGATTCCTGGGTGCTTTCTGAAGTTCAGCTGAAATTTTTTGTTAGCATTAAATGTGGTATAAATAGATTATTTTTAACTAACAACACTGAACTCAGTAATGTTTTCAAACCCTTTAAGGAAATTCAGAAAGATGTGGTTGAAAACAAGTTTCTACATTAATTGCTGCATTTTAATGCTGTTTGTTCTAAAATAAACCTGCGAGTTTGTACATTGTCTTTCAGCATAATCTGTTCTGCTATTAAATACAATTAAGAAAACTTATTAATAAATGAATGAGTTTCTAATATTAGCTGATATCAACTGTCTTATTTGTCAGTCAGAAAGAATGATGGATGGCCACAGGGGGTTATTGGAGATATTGGATATGCAAGCTGTGTTTCCATCTACTATGATTAAGTTTTATCTTTCAGCATAAAAATCAGCCTTGGTAGTTTCCCCATGTCAAATAAAAAAACTTGAAGTATCACCTATATCTCTAGGGCATTTTTACCTCCCTGTCAGAGACAGTGAATAGAGTCCATCCATACACTCTTTTAAAATACTACAGTCTGAAATATGTAGTTGGTAAAATCTAGTAAATTGGCAACTGTTCTGCTTTTGAGCAAAGACTGCTAAAATAACAATAGAAACCAAGGCAGTACCTAACAACTAGACATGGCCATGTTTATGTTTATGTCTGACATCCTTGTTTGAAGGATGTCACAAGTATTAGATGTTTCACTCTCATTAAGCCCCTGGTGTAATCTTTTTATTTATTCTGTGACAGGTGCCACTTAAAAATGAAAGAAGAGAAGAAGGTCATCAACGCTGGAACTCATTCAGAGTATTAATGGCTTGTATGATATCTCCAACTCAGAGAAAAATTCCAGTTAAAAAAAATGCAATAGAAAGAAAAAGCCTAGGAGGATATTTGCAGTTCACTGTCTGGGGAACTTAACCTCACAATTCAACTAGAAGGAATCAATAATCTAAATCCATCTGTGCCATTCTGCATATTTGCCTCCTGAAGTTGGCTAACAGAGATAAAACAAAACCATGTGCAGGTTACATCTTTAAAAAGAAATAAATAAAGAAGTTTCCAACCCCTAAAGGGCAAAATCCAGGCATACTTTAATAGTTTAGGAGCAGAGCCAGGTTCATACTAATAAGACTGTGTTCATTTCAAAAGCCTTTCATGCCAATTTGTGAACTAAAAAAAATCTCAACATAACTTTAAGAAATTAATTGGAAAATAAAATAACATTTGAGTTTGCAGGAATTGATTCATCTAATTATTCAGGTCAAAAACATGTACTTACTGGTTTAGAAGAAATATGAATGCAGACTACAATCTATCTCCCAGAGGCAATAAAGGAAAGCTTTTCGTACTTCTGGAGTGGAGGAGGTTTTATCTTTTTCAACAAACAAATCAGATCCGCTGGGAATCCAGATCAGTAGATATTGAGTTTTATTGTAAGCTCATATGTCCTTGACAGATAATCACAAGAAAGATGACATTTCAAACCCGAAGTACGTGCCAATGAAGAATCTGCCTTATGGCGACTTCTTCAAATTCCCACCAACAGAGCATACATTTAGAGAATAGGCAGTCTTTCAGCTTCTAAGATGTCATGAGGTCTCCCTCCAAGGTTCTGCCAGCCCTTTTTGTGTTCATTTTTAATGTCTCAAGCAACTCTCCCCATTCAGGAACAGACCTATCAAATGCTTTTTAGATGATCATAATCTTCAGCTGTCACAAGAGGCCACATTGTGCATTAAAGAATTAGATTTTATTTTGTCCTCTGTCATCACATAACCTGACACATCAACATTAATTCATTTAACTTAATTTATCCTTCACTGGTGTGGAATAGATATTAGCAGGAAATCAATACGTATTTTCTTATTGTTCTCTTTAAACTCTTCAGTTTTGTGATTCTGGTTCTGCCAGTCTGGAGATATACAGCCCCTCAGCAAATTTACTGTTACACATACCAGGAGCAATCTGAAAAAAATCATTCTCTCATTTTATTTTTCAGTAATGCAGTTATCAAAGATGGTAACTTTACAGCAGTCTTTAAGATTCTTTTAATCCTTCAAAAATTATTTCCAACTGTATCCATCAGACCAGTTATGAGATAAAACTCTTTTGAGCCTGATACTGCCTTGACTATAGATATCCAGCTCTCCCTTACACTCAAGAGTTAGGTCAATTTTCATTGGATCCTCTTTCATGTTTTCTCACACTAAAAAAAAAAAGATAATATTGGCAGAACTGGTTTCATCAGTGTAAGATCTTTAATTTTCAAAGGAACCACTCCTTTTTTCACCTCTATACAGAGAAACATATGGAGTGTTTTCAGGTACATACTCTGTGGTCAGTAGTGCCACAGGGATCATTTCAGTATTATTCCCTTTATAATTTTACCTGTTGATTTTATAATGTTAAACGAGGGATAATTTTAAATACCAAGCAATTGCAAGCTAACCCTGTGAGATATGCAAAGTATAGAGAACTGTATCATACACCATTAGGAGTATTGGTGGCAGTTTTGCTTTTTTTCAGGGAAGGAAGGGAAATACACAAAGGTCAAAGACTAAATCACAGGGTTGCAGAGGGAGGTCAGTGGGGTCACAAGGATTTGCTGCTTTCACAAAGGACACTGCAATCAGTAATCTGATGTCATACTGTATGTACTGCTCTTTAAGTACATTTGACAGTGATACATGGGAAGCAATCTGAGCAGGGAGCTAAAAAGACAGTTACTACAAATATATGAGTAGTACACTGGAACTGTGATGATATTAAAACAGATTTAAGAACAAAACCTTACAAACAAACAACAAATAAAAAAAGGAAAAAACACTTTTTCCAATATAGATGGCAAGTAACTTAACTTAAACAAATGATGCTAGAGCTAACTCACTTAAATTATAATATTAGTGGGTTTAGTATCAACACAATTTGAATGAAAAGTTGGAAAATGAAGGAGCAGCAGACACTGTCTGAGTAGCATCAGACACTGCCTATCTGAATAAGCACTCACCCATTTCATTTGATTCATTAATCTAAAGAGTTTTTCTCCTGCAAGCCACATCAACCCTAACAAAGTTAGATGTATCGTTAGCAATTATGTTCGAATAAGTAAATCAGAATGGATACTAGAGCTCAAATTTCCACTGTTAGAGTCCACTATTAGCAAATTTGCAGGTGAGACCAAGTTGGGTGGGTGTGTCAATCTGCTGGAGGGTAGGAGGGCTCTGCAGAGGGACCTGGATAGGCTGCATAGATGGGCTAAATCCAAGGGTATGAGGTTCAACAAGGCCAAGTGCCAGGTCCCGCACTTTGGCCACAACAACCCCATGCAGTGCTACAGGCTGGGCACAGAGTGGCTGGAGAGCAGCCAGGCAGAACAGCACCTGGGGGTTTTGATTGACAGCAGGCTGAACATGAGCGAACAGTGTGCCCAGGTGGCCAAGAAGGCCAATGGGAACCTGGCCTGTATCAAGAATAGTCTGGTCAGCAGGACTAGGGAAGTGATTCTGCCCCTGTACTTGGCACCGGTGAGGCCACATCTCGAGTCTTGTGTTCAGTTCTGGGCCCCTCAGTTTGGGAAGGATTTTGAGGTGCTGGAGTGTGTCCAAAAAGGGGCAACAAGGCTGGTGAAGGGTCTGGAGCACAAGTCCCATGAGGAGTGGCTGAGGGAGCTGGGGTAGTTTAGCCTGGAGAGGAGGAGGCTCAGGGGAGACTTTATCACTCTTAAAAACTACCTGAAAGGAGGTTGTAGCCAGGTAGGTGTTGGTCTCTTTTCCCAGGCAACTGGCAGTAGAACAAGAGGACATAGTCCTAAGCTGTGCCGGGGGAAGTTTAGGTTGGACATTAGGAAGAAGTTCTTCACAGAAACAGTGATTGGGCATTGGATGATGGTGGAGTAACCATCCCGGGAGGTGATTAAGAAAAGACTGGATTCGGCACTGAGTGCTAGGGTCTAGTTGACAAGGTGGTGTTAGGTCATAGGTTGGACTCGGTAATCTCAGAGGTCTTTTCTAACTTAGTTGATTCTGATTCTGTGATAAATACTCACCTGAGCTGAATTTATCCATGCAGATGAAGCCCATTATTTAAACAACAATCTACCTAGACATAAATGTGGTTTTTCTACATCCTTCTCTTTTTTGTACCTCTGTGAAGTACAAAATATTTCTTCAGACATTTGCTCAGACTCTCCTGTTGGCACATTGTTCTACCATGTGTCACACCAATATCTTGCCACGTTGATATGACTGTTGACAGAAGTATGACATACATATACAGCTGAGAGGTGACAGTTGATCTGAAGAGATGTAGATTTACATCCTTTGAGAGGCGAGTCTGAAAACAGTTTTCTTTTATTTATAAAAATGGAAAAAAACCCAAAACCAAACACACTAATAATGTACACACCACTCTGTGCTTGTATATGAAAATACTAAGTTGTTTCCTTCAACAGGGTATGTATGGAGGTTTTTTGTTCCCTTGTCAGATCAGTGAATATGCCTGAAACCAGCCCAGAGCACAGGCTCAGACTGCTTGAGCTGCCCAAAGCTGAGTTCCTGGGAAAAGCCCTGGAAAACTGTCCCTGGACGTGTTTCCCACAAAGAGTGTGAAGGACTGAAGGCCTGACTGTTCAGGAATCACTGATTTTATTAGGGCTAAGGTTTTCTCCCTGATGTCTGCAATCAAAGTTACCTAGTTGTTTCTTGATTCCTTTTCTCTTTCTTGATTGTTGTAAATTTCCAAACTTTCCAAGTTCCCACAGATACTTACTACTATAGGCTAGGCTGCAAACTTTGAAGTCAGTCAAATCAGATCTCTGTTTTAAACTTGCAGAAGCATGGATGCCTTGTTTTTCAAGTCAGATGCTTCCATGTTTTTATGGTCCCAGTCAAAAGTGACATCTCGCTCTTTCAGTCACACAAATATACACACAGATATAAAGAAAAACTCAAAATTGCAGCAGAGATTTTGGAGAAGAAGGTTCACTCTCTCCACATTGTTGTTTCAGCAAAAAGTATATTTGTATTGATTCTACCCTTAAGAGTAATTAAATTAAAATAATTTCACTCATCCCTATTCCCTCTTTTGTGAGCCCTATCACATGCTCTCAGACATTTAATGCTGAGAAATGCACATTGCCCTGTTATTCAGCAGCACTCAAAATCCCTAACAATGCCAGAGTGTAGGTGGGTGAAATCTGAAGCTGAATGCTTCAAGGGACCATTATTACTAATGGGCTTTTTTATTAGAAATCAAATAAAAATGGTAGGAATTTAAAGTGCAAGGAAGAGAGGCATTGAAGTTTGTGAGTATCATTAAAGAACAATATTACAGCTTTATGAGATACTTTGGTCAGGTTACAGCTCATCACAGAACAGGCCTCGAGAATTTTCAAAAACATCCAAGTATCTCAGAAACACAATGTAGACTTCCAAGCTGAAATTTGGCTTTAGCAATCTAATTTAAAGTATCTAGTTAAAATACACTGACCTCCATGCTGTAGTCTTGCTGCTAAGTGACAGGAGAAAATGTAAAAGGCTGGGAAGAGAATCCAGTGAGGCTGCAGTATGCCTTGAAAATATTTATCTGTCAGTATCTACATTAATATTCTAAGAGATCTCAGCATCTCGGATACTGCACAAACACCCAGGAGGAAACAGCTCTCCTGGAGGGAGGCTGAGACAGAGCCTGGCATCTGAATGTGTACCATTCACTTTTGAGTTTCAGATATATTATGTGCTTCTAGTCCCAAATAAAGCTAAGTCACTCAATACATTTTAAAATTTCATAATAAAAGGCAGAGATGCTTCAATGTAGTGCAAAAAAACAGAGCTGAAAAGCTGTTACAGCTTCACACCCCTGCTACTCATGCAGTTGTTAAGAACTAAATTATATAGAAACCACTCTAAACCTCCTCAGTATAGATGAGTAAAATAATACTCTCTTCAGTACAGCCACTTTAATATTGCAACAATACCAAGAAAAACAAGTTCTTTCCTGTCATTTGTGAACTTTGTAGTGAACCCAGGCAGAAATTCACATTACACAGCAGGAGTATGTTTACCATTACACTGTCACTGTAGCTTGGACAATATATCCAAAAAATATTTTCCAAGAATTTGCAAGCTTTATGTCATCCTGCTGTCTACTTTTCTTCGAAAGCAGAGTGGAAAGCTCTACTCTGTTATTACAACTTCTCCTTCAAAGGTGCAGGTATAATTACTGGAACTACACTTGCATTTTCATAGCCACTCTGTAAATGCACATCTTGTCATTGCAAATATGTATGAACTTGATCAAGTTGTATTTACATCCTTCTCTCTGAAATTTGAGATACCTACAAAAACATCCTACTGCGAGAATGTGAAGAACTTGTGAAAGTACACAAATCAGACCAATCCTGGCTGTTAAGAGACACACGAGCCATGCTGGTACCTGGAGAAAATCCAGTAAGTGAAGGAATAATGTGATCTTTTGCAATGCACTTATTCTCAAGAGAACAAACATTCATCACTATCTCTTACTTGGTAATCTCCACCATTTAATCTAGACATCTTCAGGTCCATGATTGCCTCAATAGTCTTATCAATGCCTGGGCTATTAAAATCAGCATGTACTTAATTTACACAATCTTTAACTTCGAGTGCTATGTACTCTTTTGATGCAGCTATGAAGGTGAAAGACTGTATAACACACAGCCAATCTCATTAAAGTGCTCTATCAATCCTTTCATCTCTTTCACATTATTTCATTCTGCCTACAATACATAAATTTGGAAAGAAATTAGAAATTGTACCATGCTTAAAAATTTTAAGATGCAAAAATAGCAATAGGATCTTATAAAAGCAACATGATGCGGTTACTGTATGGCCAGACTTCACAAACCAAGATTTGGGAATTGCTCTCCCCACGTGGGTGTGCCCTTCCAGCCTGCACAGTGGATTTTTTTTTTTCTAGGTGAGACACAGCGTGCACAGAACTGGCCCACTGTTTAGGTCCTAAGGTCCATTTGCCACAGCTGAGCAAGCTTGGACAGTGACAGTGTGAAGTCCTCGGGACTGTCACAGCACCCGGTACTAACTGGGGCTGATCCTGCTGAGCATCCAAGATCTGATGGGATCGGCTGGCAGGGAAGCATTGAACTGCCAGAGGATGGTCCCCACTGAGACTCGAACTCAGGACCTTGGGATTCAGAGTCCAGAATGCTCTTCTTTACACCATGGGACTGCCCTATGTGGTTACTACGTGTAACCAAACAACCTCACAATTTAGACAATGTCGTATTGATCATAAGGCTTTCTTTTATCATTTTTTACTGCAAAGTGAATCTAACATTGCCAAATACAAAAAGATGAAAATAGCTACTAATTAAACAGCTGAAAATATAAAAGTCAAAATAATTTTTTACATTTTTTCGCACGTCTAACATTTGTATGGATATGTTCCCATATGTATCAACTCTGTTACTAAGTTTATTATCCATAAAATCAGTTTCTTGCCTTACAAAGGTGAAAGCTAAAGTATTCCTGAAGCTATTTACCGTGCAGATTTTCAGATGTTCAGGTGGTGCTGCGTTCACCTTCAGCAACTTGGATAATCAGACTGGAAAATCTGACACAGGTTACAATAATAAATGTTGAAGAGTGATGACATACATCTGGTGGGTTTCAGCAGGACTGCTTGGAAAGGTTCTGGGTAGTCATATGATAGCTCTGGCTGTATTGACGTACAGAGCGTAAGAACAGCTGTAGCCCTGAGCCACAATGGCACCCACTCTAGTGGCCTGTCTCTGGCAGTAAGCAGCAATGTGTGACTAGGAAAAGTCTGCATTGCACAAGAGGGTCCAGGACAGCCTGGATGTAGTCCCTCAGCTTGCAGCAGTCAGTGTTATATTTATTTTGTGTGTTATATTTAATAACTTCTGTAACCTGTTAGTGCTTTTGACCTTCATAGATCCCATGGAAGAGTTAAATGGTGTCATTAAATTTGCCCAGCAAAACAAAATGGCATTTTCTCTAGTTCTGTCTCAAGAGATATCATAATTCTTCTTTCAAAAAGAATGAATTCTTGCTGCTCACTAACCCTCTTCCTGCCCTGTCATATTCCCCTTGACTTTTCTCAGGTTTGAAAGTCCTCCTTCTAAGGACTACCTCCATTCAGGTATAGACAGGGCCTCTTTCTTAGTTTGCTTAACAATTGTGTTTTCTTTTACACATGTAGACATTAAATTTTATCTGTCATTTCATTGATCAGTAGAGTATATGTGCACTTCATTGCATGCTATTATCCTTCTCTTACTTCTCTGAATCATCACTACATTTGACTGGCCCAGTATCTTGTGACTCTGAAGACACTTTTTTATTAACAGCAAAGTTTATCATCCTCTCTTATGGAAAACAGGAAAATACGTAGAGAGAATCGTCCTTCCATTTACAAGACTGGCTGTCTGACTTCAAGCCAATCATATAATCTCCTAATTTGACTCATCACCCACGCTGTAATTTTTGGCAGTATAACCAGCATAGAAATCAAATGTGAAGCACCCTTATGTTTCTTGTAACTATTCACTAAACAACTAGGAGGATTTTGGCTTCCCCAAGGAAGAAAGTCAAGGTCTTTTGCTTAGCTTCTTGCAAGTGTAAAGACCTTCTATTTCCAGCCATACTGAGTGAGAATAGAAGATGCTCATTGGTAGCTAGAATATTTGATATCACAACTGTGTTACCTAAAGTCAGCTGTCAAGTCTAAACCACCCATTTAGATGTCCTCTACCATCAGGAGGAGAACGGTTTCTTCAGAAGGCAGTTCATTTCACCCTTTTCATCCTTGGATAGACATCGCAAGTCACCTCATGGAAGGACAGCCCTTATCCATCTTCACTGAAATAACAGGGTCCAGATAGCTTGATTAGAAGACTGAACTTTAGATGGGTAGTGTAATGAATCTCAGTAGATACGCTTCCAGTGGAAGAAATACCACTGGAGATGATAGATAAAATAGCATCACCTGAAAGCATAATACAGGTATGTGCTGCTCTGTGCCCTCACACCTCTTCCTCCAGTGCCTTCTTAATTTCTCCCCCCATCACTCTCCCTGTTTCTTTTCCCCTGACTGAAAGAAGGGCAGCCCACTCCACACCCTGTACCATGATCCATACATATCTATTGGCAGGCCAGTACAAGCATGGTGTTAGATGACTGGCACAGTGGGCAGAAAGCAGTGGTTTTGAATCTAAACTGATAATCTCTTTCCTCTTTGAAATTTGATCCTTTTCCTCTATTCTACTGCATATAGATATATAGATATATAGATATAGATGCCAAAGAGGATTTTGATTTTTGATTTTTCACATTTCGTAGATTTTAGAAACACTGTAGATGTAGCACTGTAGATTTTAGTTGGTTAATATTTAGCAGCTTATAGTATAAGGTCCTTCTATCTCTACCCCTATTCCAGAACAGGCTGCTAAGATCTGCCAACTATTTAGTCTCTTTCTCAAGGTACCAGATTGGAGGATATCAGAGGGAACATAAACACAGAGCAGAGTGACACGAGGCCCTGGAGAGCGTCCAATAGACCTTTATGTGCTGAAGAAGAGGAGGAGTATGAAGACAGAGGGTCCCGGCGACCCCAGCCCCAATTCAACAGGGACTGGGAACTGGGAGGTGACAGAGGTGGAACTGGACCTGTGGACCATAGTGATTGGATAGACTATATTATAAAAGCTGTAGAAATCAAAGCTTGCTTTAGCGCCCGTCCATGTATTCCTGGATGAGCGGGGTTGCTCATTAAAGTAACTACCCATTATCTTGTCTCCTACAAAACTTGTCTCGGAGTCATTTTTACAGACTTTTACGGCAACAGTTTATATATATAAAATGAGTAGAATTCTCTTAATGCTATTTCAGATGCAATCGTTCAAAGTTACAGACACAATTGCATAAGCTTTATTTCTCTGGGAAGTCAAGAAAAGAAAAAGAACATCTCAAGTGCCATAAGCAATATATTTCTAACATTACCTGTCATGTACTTTCCTTCCATCCTGTTCCTATGGTACTCTCTTTTCAGAAAGCCAAAAGGGGTGATTGGCTAACAAGCCTGTAGAGAGTCCATGAAATACATCCCTAATTGGAGAAATAGCATCAGGTTTGATCTTGAGTTCTTCTGATGGGGACTGAATTATTAAAAGGCTATTGTCTGCTCTAGAGTGACACTCTGTCTGCACATATTGTACTTTGTGCAGTTCATAAAAAAAATGAAATGTAACATAACTTAAATAAAAATAGCCCCATCTTTAAAGCTGCTAACTCTCTTCATTTGATAATATTTTATCTATACTCCACTTTACTTCTTTCAAAAAGCAATTAGTCAGTCAATTCCCCAGGCTGTGTTTGTGGGCATTTCATGCTGCAGCAGGAAAGACAGAAGTTTAAATATATTAAAAAAAAATAATAAAAAAAGCCAATGACAGATGCAGTTGCAATTATGTAAACTGCGTTTGAAAAAAAAGTTAGTTTTCAAATAGAAGATGTCTTAAAGTGGCTTCCTTCTTTTCACAACTTAAAAAGAACTTCAAAATACAATTATAAATCATTATTCTCATAACTGCAAACTATAAAATCTTAATTAATCTTTTCAATTCATACAGGTGTAATGGATGCACACATATTACTTGGGTTTGTTTTCTCAGAGTGTCTGACATAACATTTTCACGTACATTTAAATAGATTTCTTTGAAGGGGAAGTGAAACAGAGGAAAATATTAATCTGTAGAATTTTCCTTCCATGATGCAGTAGATGGGTTTTGTCTCTTTAAATATTTTAGCTTATACCTTTTTTTGGCTTCACATTTGAAAGTTTACTCAATTTGGATTTCCTGAACAGAAAAGAAATTATTGTTACATTGCGTGTGTGGGTGTGTGTGTGTGTGGGTGTGTGTGTGTGTACATACTCTGTGATTAATTGGGGTTTTCTCTTACATATTAAAAATCAGACCCAGATTGTTTCTTGTTCTGAAATAAGCTGTGTCTATGACCAATGACATTCAGGGACTAAGTAAATGTTTTCCTGAGTCTCAGAATGCCATGTTTGCACCATTTCTATTGTGGTTTTCTAAAATTCCGCTAAAATTGTCCATTATATAGGTCTTGTATTGGCATAGTGGTGTTCTCTCTGTCTTACACCCAAGGGAAGATCCCCTGCCTAGCTGACCTTACCTGCTGCTTGACTATTGTTGTGTCATCCCAAGGATTCCTCACAGTTTCAGAGTTGGCAAAGAGGCTCTGTCACTCCCTCCATAGTCACTTGCTCCTGCACTCTGCATCTGCAAACTGCAGCCAGTGCTACTGATGTCTTCTGAAGAGTAAGGATCTCTTTGCCAAGGAAGAAGAAATGAAGGTTCAGAGATTCTTGAGGTTATACTGTTAGCACAAGGACATTTTTGAAAGCCATCATTACTGGACTACTTGCTTGACATCAAAACAAAAAATCCAGCTTATAATGGCAATGAAGAAAAAAAGTTTTGTAACTCCATCTCCAGGTAGCCCCAGGATCACACAAATTACTAGATCATGTGTCAATATCACCATCCTCACATATGATTCATTGGAACAGGTTGCCCAGGGAAGTTGTGGATGACCCATCCCTGGAAGTATTCAAGACCAGGTTGAATGGGGCCCTGAAGCAACCTGGTCCAGTGACAGATTCCCTGCCCGTGGCAAGAGAGTTGGAACTAGATAATCTTTAAGCTCCCTTTCAACACAAACCATTCTATGATTCTATGATTCTATGAATATTACAAGGCAATGACCAGAATTTAGTCTCACAGCAGTAAGGAGAAGCAGACACAGCTTCAGCCCCCAAAGCTGGTGGCAGTTCAGAACCTCTACAAACAGAAATAAAGAAGTAAAACCTTAAAGCAATGCAAGGAACATGGCAGATGAAGGACAGGTGGGAAGACAAGACACAGCTGTACACACTCAACCTCTGAACAGCATGGGCATCCAGTTCTGTAGACATCAGCCCTACTAGTTATCAGAAGAGTGTATGAAGCTTGTCTGAACCCTGTTCATTAGAGTCACAGTGCTTACTTAAAAAAACCAACCAAACAAAAAAAATGGTACTGTCTGTTGTGGCGTTCACTCAGATTTATTTAAGATTTATTTAATTTTTAGTGCACATGAGGTATCATTGTATCTGAGAAGGCACCATTTGTGAGTTCCATGCATGTTCCCATCTTACAAAAATATTGACCTCAGTGAGTTGACTCTGCCCCAAATCAGGTTGCATGTGTGTGTTTGAACACCCTCAGCCCTCTGCCAGAAACTGTCACAGCCCCCCAGCTCACCTTGCAATCCTTCCTTGGACCTCACCCCTATGATTCTCTCAGCCTTTGCACACATGTTCGAGCTAGAAATGTTTATCATGGAAACACGTCATGGTGGAAGAATATTAAATATGATGAAGGCCACATACAGCTTGAATGGCTACATTCTATCTCATAGTTTTGCCTTTTTTGGAAACTACAGCATTCATGTCATTTTATTAACTGCCTTTAAAAGCATTCCACCTTCACATACATGGCATATTTTACAGCTGCCTTTTCAAGTACTCAGCACAGGATTTCCATGCTATTTTAATTCACTTTTATGTACACAGAGGCTGGCTGAATGCCATTAGGAAATAAATAGGTTGCAACACATCAGTAAGTCAGAAATATAAGATATTGTCAGTCTTTAAAGTTGTGAACTTTGTGTATGTCTACAGGGATAAAAGAAAATAGAATTTAAGCTAAAAGTGCCCCACGGGGGTGCTAGCATTTCAGCACAGAGCTACCAGGCCACCTACACTCCATATGCAGCCCACAATGAAAGGCAAGGGGGGTGGGGAGCACTTACCCACCATGTCTTGTAGGACTCACAGAATGTTGTCACACCATTCAAACCAATAACCCTTGGCCAGACACTGCGGCAGTGCATGGAGGGACAGTGCATCATGGTGTCAAGAAGCACATGAGGCATCATAAAAACACATTTATCATCTTTATGGGTACTAAGTGCCCTTAAGAATGGCAGCTTGGAAATAGAGTGGAGAGAGCAGGGCACAGAGAAGAGAGATGGAGCATTGGGAAAAACAGCTATACTTGTGCTGCCTTCCACTAAAAATCAAAAATGGTTTCTGAGAGCCCCTCTTCAAGCAGTGTTGCTCCAGCTGGATTGCTGTCCTGCCATTAGAGCTCTCAAGCTTTCTAAAGGATAATTAGACTTAATTTTTCAAAAATCATATAGTTGCAAGTTTTAAGACAGAAAATTATATGTATTTTTAATAACATAATCTAAAGGATAAGAATAACAACACAGGAGTTTGAAATCATAATTTCAAATTATTTCACTGTTGTCTCAATTTTCCTTTAGCCTTCAAACATCTAAATGTTGCTTCAAACATCTTCTTATGTGCAATTCATAATACCACAGAGCTCGAACTTTTGTTAAAAAAATAGCTGAACCCAGTGGAAATATATTTTCTAAAAGTTTCCATAAATAAGCTTGACTTAGTGAAAGATTTCAAGGCTTTGGAACTTCAGAAAAAAACTTCAACAATTTTTAAGCTTTGGTATTTTTAGCAAGAAACAATACCATTGAAAAATTGCCTCTCTCCTCAAAATTCATCAGGAAGAGTTATATTAAGACTAAAAAGTGTATTATGCTCCATAAGCAGACACATTATATGCTTAAATGATTGCTAGAAATATTCATTAAATTATTTTTTACATTTTCTGCTAAAAAATATATGAAAAGCTACACAAAACATAAAACACACAATGCACATAATGTCACAGAAAATATTCTGAAATTATGTCCTGTCACTCCATTAGAAGATAGTTCTTATACAGCAGCCATTATGGAGCAAATGTTCTTACAGCACTGAAAAGGCACCTTCTTCAGTCCTCCCCTAAGCTCACTTCCACCTTTCTCAGATTCACCAGGCTGACTCTTGAAGATCTACGGCCCAGAAGCCTCCTCGGATCTCAGATATTTAAGAAATACCTTACTCATCACTGGCTGTTCTCAGGACCTTAAAAGACCCATTTGCCAGTCCACTGGGAGACCATCCACATTTCTTTGGTAAATGATGTGCCGTGCACACTATGCAGTTATGATCTGAGGCAAACTCGGTCAAAACAATTTTTTCTGGAATTCTGTGATTTTTTTTTTAGTTCCCTTAATGTTCCTAGAATTACGGAATAAGCCAAGTTGGAAAGGACCTTCAAGGATCATTCAGTTCAACTCCTGGCCCTGCACAGGACCATCTCCAAGGACCACATAATGAGTCTGAGAGTCTTGTGCAAAGCTTCTTGAGCTCTGTCAGGCTTGGTGCTGTGACCACTTCCCTGGGGAGCCTGTGTCAGTGCACAACCATCCTCTGGATGAAGAACCTTTTTCTAATATACAGCCTAAACCTCCCCTGACACAACTTCACACCATTCCCTCAGGTTCTGTCTCTGGTCACCACAGAGAAGAGATCAGTGTCTGCCCCTCTGCTTCCTCTCACTAGGAAGATGTAAGTGCAGTGAGGTCTCCCCTCAGCCTCCTCTTCTCCAGGCTGAACACACCAAGTACCTTCACCTTTTCCTCATATGGCTTCCCCTCAAGGCCCTTCACCATCTTTGTTGCCCTCCTTTGGACACTCTCTAATGATTTAATATCTTTCTTATATTGTGGTGCCCCAAACTGCACACAATATTCAAGGTAAGGCTGCCCCAGTGCAGAGCAGAGCAGGACAATCACCTCCCTTGACTGGCTGGTGATGCTGTGCCTGATGCCCCGCAGGACACAGTTGGCCCTCCTGGCTGTCAGGTCACTGCTAACTCATATCCTGCTTGCCTTTGACTAGGATACCCAGGTCCCTTTCCATGGCACTGCTTTCCAGCCTCTCATTCCCCAGTCTGTACACACATCTGGGCTTGCCCCATCTGAGATACAGAATCCAGCACTTTCCATTGTTGAACTTCGTGTGGCTGGTGATTGCCCTCTCATTTGCCAAGGTGTCTCTGCAGGGCCTCCCTGCCTTTGAGGGAGTGAACAGCTCCTCCTAGTTTTGTATCATCTGCAGACTTGCTTAATATCCCTTTGAGTCCTGTGTCCAAATAATTTATGAAGATGTTGAAGAGCACAGAGCCCAAAGTGGAGGCCTGTGGAACCTGACTACTGACATGTCACCAGTCTGATATCACCCCATTCGCTCGACCCATGAGCCAATTGCTCACCCACCACATGATGTGTTTATCCAACTGTGTGCTGGACATTTTATCCAGAAGGATCCTGTGAGAGACACTGTTGAAAGCTTTACTGAAATACAAAAGTATTACATCAGCTGGCTTCCCCTGATAACTGGGTGGGTTACCTTGTCATAAAAGGAAATCAGGTTTGATAAGCAGGACTTTTCTCTCATGAAGCTGTGCTGGCTGTACTAATGACTGCATTGTCTTTCAGCTGTTTTTCAATACTTCCCAGAATAATCTTCTCTAGAACTTTACCAGGCACTGAATTGAGACTGACAGCCTGCAGTTTCCAGGGTCCTCCTATTTGCCTTTCTTGAAAATCGGGACATTCATATTGGAACAAAATAAGAATTTCTCATTAGATAGAAAAGTGTGCAAGTTCCTGTAGTACTGACCATCATAAAAGTTGGCAAATCTACCAGGGTGGTGAACTGGACACAGGAATAAATCTGTTCATAAATTGAGTAGCCCTTTCTGAGAAGGTCCAATGACTACAGGATGGGCTGGGCTGTACTGCCAAGGGCAAGGGAGGAAGCTCCATGAATGCCCAGCCTCCAACAGCCTTCCAAGGACAGCAAAAGGTTAGAAATACATATCTGCCTCAACGGCCCAAATAACCCATGAATTCTTACTAAAATAGGCTGCTGACTGATGACTTTCAGGTGGTAGTGTTCAAGTGTTCCTTCCTAGCGTGGGAAAAGCTGAAGTGCTGACTTGGCAGTTCTGTGGGAACTTAACGCAGCTTCCTAAGAAAGTGCCCATTGTCACCAGCCATGACCAGCCGTCCAGTGTCTGCAGCCCAGCCCTCTCAATCAAGCTTAAGTCTGGAAAGCATGGAAACAGTAGTGCCCTGACTGAAACCGAGCCAGAAAAATGGCTTCATGTTCTCTCCATTCAGAGAATTGAGTGCCTTGAGTCAAAACCAAGCACATAACGCTGAGGCTATTCTTGCAATTTGGAAGTGCTGACAAGGTACTGTATAACAAACATCATCTACACTCTACCAGTGTCAGCAGCTTAGCAGAAAGGGGGTATGTGGTCCTCAGCATTTTATTGAAGAAAACATTTTGTTTTCTGTCCATGTAACACCCAAAGCTTGAGAGCAGAAGAAATGCAGGGAATACTTCCCTGACTTAGTCATGCACCAGGTAGGGTCATAAAAAGAAAAGAATAATCTCCTTCCTATCATCACTAAGAAGAGACCACTAAGCAATTTTTAATTTTCTTGGCAAAGGCAAAAGGTTGAGTTCTCTGACATTATATATCTTTGGTACTGACCGATTTACAACACCTTAAGACAAAGTATTTGGCCAGGTCAATAAACTATATGGCTGTCAAAGATGTAAATTGGGAATTGATGGAGCCAACACTGCTGCCAGGGAAGGTGGAGAGTATGCGAAGTACTTGGCTGGCCAGCATTTGGTTTCCGTACACAGTGAGCTCTGCCATCAGTGCTGCCCTAACAATAAATAATGATGTTTGTTGATACACATGAGTAGAACCTAAAAGAAATATGAAGCCTAAAGTCATTAAGTGTTACTGTGTTATTGAGCACAGCAGAGTGCATACACTTCTGTATTTATATTTCTATCTATAGCCCATAAATCAGAATCTGTCGTACCTGCATTATCCAAGCCATCTGCTTTACCACATTAAAAAAAAAATGAGTAGGTGGGGAAAAACTTATGATAGCTTCTTTTTTTTCCCTGTTCCTGTTGCTAGAGAAACCAATTCTTTAAAGTATTTTCTGATGTCTGAAAAGGAAGCTGTCATGTTCCCCCTCCCCCGCAAAAGGCCTGAAATGGTCTGGTTTTTTGTGATAGCCCAATAGTTGGTGGAAGAAGGGGAGAGGAAATCAAAAGAACTGATTTTTCCACCTCTTCAACTGACTTGTTGACTGACCTTGGGCAAATTGTTCAGGGCTCCTGTGAGTCTAACCTATATTAAGGAATCATAACAAGTGCAGACTATAACATCGGAAGCAATGATGCCCTTCAGAGGATGACTGAAATTGTAAAGCAGAGCATTTATATTTTGTTGTTAGAGTGTCCATGTTGTCCTCAGCTGCCGAGCTAGGTGTTGCTATAGTTATTGGGGTTGGTTCATGTCCATTAAAATATTTTGGTCCAAACAAAATCAAATTAATGACTGTTGGAGAAAAACAAACAAACAAACATAACCAAAATTAAAAGCAAAATCACACTTCCTTTCATTTCTTCCTAGTCTATGAAAATGATAAATAAGATTATTTTTCCCTTTACCTGTTTTTACATTGACAAATACGGCAAAAAGGTGTGTTAATAGTGCAGTGGTAGAAGAAGAGTTAGTTATTGTTGGCAAGTCTTTGGAGCTCCTTCAATAAATTTGTATAAATGCAAAGTAATATAATTGGTAGTGTTCTCTTCAGAGGTTTTTTCCCAGCTCTCCATTAATTTTTAATGATTTTGTATAAGATGGCAGGATACTCTGCTCAAATGACCGTAAAAATGATCACACAAACCCAATTAATATTTCCATCTACTGACTACTGTCACTTTTAAAATTTGCTGTTCTTAAGTTTATGCTACTATTTATCCCTCTTCCTATAACTGCAAAGACCATTTTTCAGATGATTAATCAAGTGTTATCTGATCTTGTCATTAATCTAGCATATGGTTGCCGAATGAAAGGACATCAATTCTGTGAAACCCTCTTTTTTATTGCCTTCTTTTCGCCTTTGAAGTTTAAATTCAAGGAATAAAATAGAAAAGACACTGACTAAACAGAGTGGTTTCAACCTATCCTTGTACAACAATTTACTCACTTATTTCAGGACCATATGGAGAAAAATTTCATATTTAAATTTGTTCTGTGTTTTGGGAGACAGCATTAGAAACTGCATCACATTTATCTTGGAACCTAAATAAGTGTCATATACACAAATTATTTTACCTTGTTAGTGTGCATGTGATGCTCACTAGCTTATCACCATGCAAGATTTAAGGATTTTTTGTGAATTCTCAGGAGCATTCTTCACAAGCTTAACATGACTCTTGATTTTATTCTGGAAGTTGCATTAGATGGGATTTTTGTTTCTAGTTCAGATAATATAATATAATAATATCTAGCATATAATATTTTGGCAGAATTTCTTGCCAGACAAAAGTGAAAGACAATTCATTTGATAATCCTGTTAGAGTCTTCCTGTAGTTATAGCCTGCTATGAAACACGTCATTATCATCATCATCATCATCATGGCTAGGCTTCATGAACGAAGACGTGGGAAGGGAACTACCCACGCTTGCTGCAAGCATGCTGGTGGCTAAAAAGGCCAATACGGGATAGGCAAGTCCAGTCACAAAAGGCACAGCGGAATGTCTCCTTTGGCAATATTTGTGAGGAACGGTTCTTTCTGTGTTGTCTTTTTTCCTTGAGACTGACTCTGCGTGCATTCTCAAAGGAAGCAGCAAAGTCGTGAATGGTGTGTCTCCATGAATCCCAACTGGAGGCCAGAGTGGACCATTGATGGCAGTCAATATGGCCAAGGCTGAGGTGTTGTTTCAGAGAGTCCTTGTATCTCTTCTTCGGGGCTCCTCTCTTGCAGCAGCCGGTGGCAAGTTCACCATGAAGCACAATCTTCGGGAGGCGGTGATCCTCCATCCTGGAGAAGTGCCCTGCCCAGCGCAGCTGCGTTCTCATCAGCATGGCCTCCATACTGGTGACCCCTGCCTGTTCAAGAACAGACACATTGGTCATGTAATCAGACCAGTGGATGTTTAGGATTGAACGGAGACAGCACTGATGGAAGCGTTCGAGAAGCCGCAGGTGGTAGCAATAGGTGACCCATGATTCAGACCCATATAAAAGAGTAGACAGAGTAGACAGTGATCTTTGTACTTTTCTTCAGGTGTTTATTGGACCAGACTCTTTTATGGAGTTTTCCGAAGGCTCTGTATGCCTTTGCTAGCCTGTTGTCTATCTCTTTGTCGATCTTACCGTCTGAGGAAATGATACTTCCCAGACAGGTGAACTGCTGGACTGACTTAAGCTCTGATTCACCTATGGTGATGTGGGGATGATGGAAGACTTCTTGAGGTGCAGGTTGGTAGAGAACTTCTGTCTTCTTCAAGCTGACTTCAGCCCAAAAAGCTCAGCAGCCTCTGCAAAGCAGGATGTTAAGTGTTGCAGATCTGCTTCTGTGTGAGCAACAGGGGCGGACACACTTTGTCTGACCCTTCAGCTGAAACCTGTCCGGCATGAGAGACCCTACCGGTGGCACATACCACCACCAGCATAGCTTTCAACCTCATGAAGGCACACAAGCTTCTCCCCCTCAACAAGGGGATGTCCCCGGAGAAGTATGAAACACACGCACATGAAAAAAACCCTAACAGAACACAATGACAGAAGAAAAGAACATACCACTGCTTAATACAGCAATGCACAGTGTCTTACTGCATTTTATTACAGTTCATCTTTCCTTTTTAATTTTTTGTTGTCTTAGGAAACATTTTAGGGACTTTGTATGTGCTAGATGTGAAATTTAGGGATCTGTAAGCATGAAAATGTGGAATTCCTTCTCTTGGAGCGTATACATTTGAGGCAATCAGATGTAATGCTGATTTTGAAAATAATCTACTCCTGTGAAATCTGAGGACTGACTTCTGCTAACCTGAGTGGCTTCAGGGCCAGTTTATAGGGCTGTCATACAGCAGAAGTTTTTTTTCTTTATGTTCCATAAGTGGATGAAGGTACAGCAAATGGGTCAAGAAAGTGTATTCCCTGTGCAAATTCCAATGCTTTCACTTATTTTCAGTAAAATTAACTGAAATTTTAAGCACATTCATAATTCTGTGTATGTGTTCATATATGCATATGTGTATACACTTGCTGTTTCAAACTGATTCCCAGAGCTAAAGTGAGAGAGGTAGAAGTGTTCCTGAAGACTATATTGCACATTCTTTCTTATACTTTAAGAATGAACCTACACTAATTATACACCTTCTAAGTTGTCTGCTATCTCAGCCATATTCATAAGTTGGTGATGATGATGCCATACCAAACAGAAGTTCTGAAAAATACTGAGTTTAAATATAGAGATTTTTAAATACTTCAAATATTTAACACATACTATCTAATATGTTGAAGTAGAGCAGCACATCCTAAGAATTAGTGCTGGCTTCTATAATGGATAACATTATTGCTTTGGGAATTAAGGAGTAAAAAACCTGCTTAAGTCTCCCTGAATACACTTTGCATCACAGTTTAAGATCCTAAGGCCAAGTCTTCTTTCAATTATCCTGACACAACCCTGTTGGTTTCTATGAATATGGAACACCCTAAAGGGTTGCAACATTTGGCCCTTAGGGCCTACACAAACCTCATTTATTAAGATTCCTCATTTTCACCAAGATTGTCAACGTAATAAATGAAGTCTGTTAAACATAGTTGTGTATTCTCATTACATAAATAGAAGCTTTCTCTTACCCTTTTGCCCTACTATATGTTGGAGAAAATATGTTCAACATTGCTTGAAATTGCTGTTAGAATGAAATTTAACCTTTGTGGTGTTGATTCAATTTTGACCAAACCTGCTAATAAGAGAAGTACTGTGCATATTAGTGTACATATGCAACCCAGGTAATGAATCTATGAAGCAACACTGTCTGTTCATTGCATTTGCATCTCCACTGTTGCCTTCTGAAACAGTCCCCTCTGTGACTTCTTAAATTTAGTAGAACTTTTTGACTTCCATTATATTTTCTAGGACACCTTACATCTGGAGGTGGCTGAATGGTGGTGTTACCTTGAGCACACCTGACAAACCTGTTTTTCCTGCTCATAACTAGTCCCCAAGACAAGCAACACTAAATCCGTGGTTTTTTCACAACTAAACTCTGAGTAAAACACATGATGTTCATTTCAGATGCTACATTGTAAATTATATTGTGTTCATCTACCTGCATTGCCATTGATTTACTGATATTAATTTATTACCATTATTCATCATAAGATTTCCTTGGATACCTTTCAGGTTTATACTATACTTTGGAGCCTAACCTTTCCCTAAAGGCAGTGAACAGGCATGAAGGTGAGCCTTTTTACTTCCCATGGAGCAGAATGGCAAAGAGGATTGAGTGAGAAAATCTCTTCCCCTTTTCCACAGGAACTGCACACATGTGTGGCTACGTGCAGGAATGATGTGTTTTAAATCAGTCTCTGATGTTCAGGACAAGCAGGTTCAATTGCTTTGCTCAGCACAACCTGCTGTGATTATGGGCAAGACCCTTTTTCCACCATTCCTCCATCTGTCATCTGCTAGACGAGTTTTATGACAACTAAAGGTTGTGAAGAGCTCAATAATTTTATAATTGCAGCTCTCTGCAAATTCTTAAGTGAGAAGGAAAACAAGCAATTCCCTGACACAAAGAGAATTCTCCAAAAAAACTGCCTGGATGCACAGGAGTCATTCTGTATGTAAAGGCAATGGCTGCTTCCCACTCCATCTGTTGAACACATATGAATTCCATCATGAGGGATGTTTTAGGGATACCAGTATTTTCTCCTTTGGCATAAGTGTCAAAACAAGACAAGATGTATCTGTTGCAGTGCTGTATACAGCAGTGGCTCACTAGGATGGATGTCCCTGAATGCCCATCATCCCAGCAGCCTTCCAGCTACAGGGTGGATACATAGCAAGAGTCTCAAAAGAAATCAGATGTAATGGGAAAGTCTTTTGACGTATTAAATGAAGTTAAACTAGCCTCTATGAAGATTTCTTGGAGCTTTTCTCAACTGCTTTTAGTTTTAAAATGTTCAAGTTTTCTACTTGTATCTAAAAATATCTGAGGTTTTTCCACTCTTCAGAAGCCTTTTTGCTTTTTAACAGAGTATAAATGTGAATTTATTGTTTCACTCTTGCAAGTTCATCTAAAAAGTTCTTTTTTACATTAAACTAACATTGTCATACAACACATACACAGGACTCTTTTCTTGGCAAAAATACACGTCATTTGGAATCCCTTTGCAAGATTTACTTTCTGTTTTTAAAAATGCTAAGTATTTCATTTCATTCAAAACCAGCTCCACCTTTTATGTTCAGTGAATCCATTTAAAATTTTTAGAGATACTTAATATATCCTTGCTTATAGTATTTGCTCCTACTTACTACAATATATAGTCTGGACTGTTGACTCATGCGTGCTAAATACAATTGAGTCTTATTAGTCACTGCTTTGTCATGAATTTGTCATTTCTGCTTTGAAATGTAAAGCTACTTTTATTATTGATAACTTGGATGTCATTCAGTTGGCAAAAAATATATCTATATCATTGACTCAACTGGCTAACCAAAGCTCTGTCAATAACCATAAAATAATAGAATCGTTAAGTTTGGAAAAGACCTCCAAGGTCAAGTCCAACCTTTGACCAAACACCACCTTGTCAACTATACCACAGCATTATGTGCCACATCCAGTCATTTCTTAAAAACCTCCAACGACAGTGACTCGGCTTTCCTGGGCAGCCCTTCCAATGCTTAAATACATTTGCAGTAAAGAAATTCATCCTGATGTCCATTGCCATCCTCCCCTGACACAGTTTGAGTCCATTTTCTCTTGTCCTGTCACTAGTTGTCAGAGAAGAGGCCAACCAGCACCACCAGATCCTTTTCTGCTGGGCTGCTTTGAATAGATAGAAGCTAAAACTTTAACCATTCAACTTACCTCATGCTAATGGAGATGCTGAGCCTTAAGAAAGCCTCTTTATCCCAGATGACTTGAAGGAGGTACAAAGAAGACTAGCTCAGATGATGACATCTATATTGTAGATATTTAACACCTAGCAGCATCAACTCCATCTCTGCTGAAGCTCCATATTTCAGAAATCAGAAATCTTGAACAGTTACCTCTTCACCTACTAAAATTCATATTCTGAACTCAAACCATTTTGGTAATAACAATGCTCTCAGTTACATTTACAGTGAAGGAGATGAGGCCGTTGCTTCTCATTGAGCATTTTAATGGTGTAAACAGTTGTCCAGCTCAAAGACCTTGAGAAGCTGAACTTTGGTCTTGGCTTTTAAAATTACAATTGCTATTCAAGGCAATGCTATTGGTGGTCTGCACTTCTCAAATAGCCAGGTTGTGGAAATAACTCATTCAGAACAAGCATATAAAGGCAGATTTCTAAAACTTTCCAAGCCTTTCTGTAACGTTGTGTTTCCCCATCTTTCCTGGGGTTTCATGTAAAGGAAGCAGGCAGGGTGCAGAATTTCCATGAAATAATGTGCAACATTCAAACACTGGCATTTTGGTCCAGATTTGCAAAGGAAGCCAGAAATTTCAGGTATAAAAGCAGTCAGCAATCTTTGTCCTATGTGCTGTCATTGATTATGATACTTTCCTTTGTTTGTTAAATGATTTTCCTTTCCTACTTTCACCACAGAGCTCTGATGAATGAGGCAGTTTGTTAAACAGGAAAATCAGCACGAAGAGGACCATACTTAAGAGTCATCAGGAACACTCAAATCTATTTTCTCCCTATCTGCCCCTCCTCTTCATAACTTGGAACTCATCACAGATAACAGAACTGTCAGAGAAATTTTTAACAAAAGCATCTACGAATATCATCATTAGCTAATTTTTGACACACAAATTAATAGCAACTCTCTTTCTGTGTTCCAAAAAAAAGGAGTTGGTTAATTCAATACAATAACAAAGCAGAACTTTTTGTCCCAAATAATTTAACAGTCTTTCCTCCCAGAGTCACAGAACTGCTAGTTTTAATTATACTTTGGAGAGACAGAATTGACCAGAAGAACAGGTTAGCTTGACCTCACTTCCACCTTGCATGGTTGCCCCCAGATTTACTTAAAGTCAGGCTTCCTTTGCTGCTCTATGAACATGGACTCTTCCATAGGGTTTAGCTTTAACCTTTCCTGCCTTTCACAGAATCACAGAGTGGTGAGGTTGGACAGGACCATAGTGGGTCATCTGGTTCAACCTCCCTCCTCAAGCTGGGTCAATCTTGAGCACACAGCACAGGATTGCATCCAGATGCTTCTTGAATATCTTCAGTGAGGGAGACTCTACAATCTTTCACACAGAAACAGCTCTGTCCTGGCTTCACCAGCCCTGTACAGCATGTTTTTAAGACAGGTTAGAGGAGGAAACATAGGCACTCCAGCACAGTACTGATACCAGGAAGCATTCAAACATCTCTTACAATCTCAGTGATTCCTGCAGAATTCTGGCATCCTCCCTTCCAAGGGAAGCTGCAGATCAAACATTTCAGGAGCTCCAGCTTCAGCCAGATCTCACTCCTGCTGGGGCCTTGATGGAACACGTATCCCAAGCTGAAATACTTAACACTTCAGAGCAGACTGCTGCTACTTTTTGAGTTTCCCAAACACTGATACTAATGTATATGTGTGATACAAAGGACGGAGGAAAGTCTGCAGAAAGAGGGAGGTAAGAGAAATAGAAATGCCTTCATACATGATCTGCTTCTTGTTCTGTGAATCCAGATTCCTCTTCCTTCATCAATAAAGGAAGGGATTCGTGAAAGTTAAAACTACTTGAAAATTACTGGAAAACAATTAGATGGTAAACCTTTCTTTAGCACTTATTCCTATTAAATTATGCTAAATAAGTACATCTTCTGGAGTATCACAGAGTCATAGAATGTGCTGAGATGGAAAGGACCTAAAAGGAACGTCAAGTCCAACCCTTAGCGCTGCAAAGAGCCATGCCCAAGAGTCACACCATGCGCCCAAGAGAATTGTGCAAACACTTCTTGAATTCTAGCAGACTTGGTGCTGTGACCACTTCCCTGGGGAGCCTGTGCCAGGGCACAACCACCCTCTGGATGAAGAATCTTTTCCTAATACACAACTTAAACCTCCCCTGACACAACTTCATGCCATTGCCTCAGGTCCTGTCACTGGTCACCACAGACTAGAGATCAGTGTCTGTCTCTCTACTTCCTCTCACTAGGAAGATGTAAGTAGAGTGAGATCTCCCCTCCGCCTCCTCTTCTCCAGGCTGAACACACCAAGTACCTTCACCTTTTCCTCATACAGCTTCCCCTCAAGGTCCTTCACCATCTTTGCTGCCCTCCTGCGGACACTCTCTAATAACTGAATACCTTTCTTATATTGTGGTGCCCCAAACTGCACACAATATTCAAGTCGAGGCTGCCCCAGTGCAGAGCAGAGCACAGCAGGACAATCCCCTCCCTTGACTGGCTGGCGATGCTGTGCCTGATGTTTCCCAGGACACAGTTGGCACTCCTGGCTGTCAGGTCACTGCTGACTCACATTCAACTTGCTGTCAACCAGGACCCTCATGTCCCTTTCCATGGCACAGCTTTCCATCATCTCATTCCCCAGTCTGTACAAAGATCCAGGGTTGCCCCATCCCAGGTGCAGAATTCGGCACTTTCCCTTGTGAAAACATTCATGGGCACACATAACATGTCAAATTCTCAACTGTTTCTATAATATAAGCTTCAGCACTTCATTTTGCTCTGTGCCATGCACAGAAGTCTCACGGGTGCTGAGTTTTAGTGTGACAAGTCTCATAGGACTTCGCATCTTTTTGACCAGCGAGCACATTTTCTCAAGTAGTTTTTCCAGCAGGAAGAAGCAAAAATATATTTTTCTAGTAAAGGGCATTCTCCTTCATGTTTCCATCTGTGTGTTAGTAGTCTTTTTAATGCTAATAACGAAGAATATATTTTGGCAAGTGGCAGCTGGAGGGCCTGATTGGCAGTTAATGAAAAATAAGGAGGATTCATTGCATGGAAAAAAAATTGAACAACTGAACAAATGCTTGCTACACCTTGGCCTTCCAGTCCTAATGTGAGCCAAATGTTACATCTCAATATGAAAAGCATGTAGTATTTTAGATGTCTAAGGAAATAATTTGTCATGTATATCAATTTTCTTGTGACATTTACTCCTTATAACAATTGATTTGAAATGAAACACATGTTCCAGCAATTAAGCTGGCAGAAACAATGTAAAAATCTGGTGCTTTCAGATATTTCCACTCTTCCAATGTGGGGAGAAAAATCCTGGAGTAGTGCAATAGAGCAAATTTTAACTTTCCACATGCTGCTTACTGAGGATCTACAGGTTTTTTGACAGCACTGGAGAGTTCAAGTTTTAACAAACACACAAAGAAATATTCCATCTCTATTTTAATGAATAGCTGTCCATAACTTAAGGCAAGGACAATCTTGCTAAGGTAATTATATTTTTTTAATGTGAATGAACTCAAGAAAGGGAAGGTGAATGCAGTGGCATATAGCTTCCATTCTGAGATCAAATGGTTGTCAGGTGAGATGTACAGTGTGATTTACTGGGCTTCTGCACTTTTTGACTGGTGATGAGAGAGAAAGAGGAACACAGAACAACAGGTTAACCTTCACTCTTCCAATAAATGTACTAGTCAAACTTGCTGCCATAGAAATACATACATAATTTGTCTGGAGAATAAAAAGATCAGAACTTATTGGTGGGTGAGTGCAAGCAGCTGGAGTATTTTTCCCCCTATCCATGAACCAGGACCAAAACTTTCATCCAACATTCTGTGTGCAGCATAAAAAAGATGAGGGAAGTCAGGAATTTCCAAAGGGGTATGAAAGGAATGCTGTAGTCCACATTTATGCATTTATATGTTTACCTTACCTGCTATTGCCAGCTTTTCAGCTCAGCTACCAACAGCATCTGGCCTCAGTTCTGTAAACACTCTATTCTCATGCTTAAACTTCTGCATGTGAGGGATCCCTACTAAAGTCACTGTAACTATTCAAGGACATAGTTATACTTGCAGAGAAATGAGTGGAGGCTCAGGGTCCTGGAATGAAAGATGAAATGAATAAATGAAATATGAATTTATAAGAGAAACAGTCATGCCTACTATGATCACAGCTGAGCAACTGCAATTTTGCTCATGTATAATGGATGCTGCGCTGTAAAAACCCATGGTGCTCTGTCTCTGTATTGCCATCTCATTCAGCCTCTTTTTTCCCCTGGGAAATTTTGAGACGACATCCGACAACAAGAAAATATCAGAATCACAGAATATTCCAAGTTTTAAGGGACCCACAAGGATCATGGAGTCCAACTCTTCAGTGGATGGTCCATACAGGGATCAAGCCCACAACCTCAGAGTTACTAATACCATAATCTGACCAACGGAGCTAATCCCAGGGTCATAATTGCATCACCTTAATGTGGTTTTAAATAATATTGTTCTAAGCCATGGAGTACTTAGACAACCTACTACATTTCTTTTTTTTAGTTTCCCCTTCAAGATGCTGCAAAGAGCCACATCAGCATGTCAAGCTGTACACTCAAAACACATGAAAACTCCCACATGTTGCACCATCAGAAGTTAATGTATTTGCCCTGTGGGCATCATATGTGAAGCAAAGTCAGAAGTCATTTTCCTAGAATAAAAAACATACATATATACTGTTATTTTGAGACCATCATTTAGTAGCAGTATTGGTGGTTTAGTCAGCATTGTCTCTTTGAGAATTTTACCTTTCCAATTTAGCCTTTAAAGCGGACGTCTGTGAGAAGTGTGTCTTTTGTGGCGTTGGAGAGAAGAACTGGGTCCAGCGACCCCCAGTGCAGCTTCTGAAAGGCAAAAATTAACATTTGTCAAAGCATCAGGGGATTCTCACCATGTACTTCCATTAAATGTAACAACACTCATTTTGATTTGGTCTTCTATAAAAACTAAATTAGTTTTTCCATTTATACCAGCTAGATATGTCAGTGGGATTTTCTGATATAGAGCTGATAAGAACTGGGATTTCACCCTGCATCCTGTTTGTAAGAAATATTATGACACAAGAGACTACCTTCAGATGGAACAGGGAAGCTTGTCAGTAAAGAACCGCTTTGAATGGTTACATGTAAAGCTTTGTTGTAAGTGCATTTGGATATTTGTTTCTTGTTAAAATAATAAAAGTTTGAAATGTTGGAAAATATAAAAGGTCATAAAAATTACTAGAATGTATTCATAATTCTTTCCCTTTCTAGCCAGCTGCAAAACAATAAAAATGTTTTCATTGTTCTGAAATGAGATACGTCTTTTTCAAGACTTTCTAATGGTATTCATTTTCTACTGTTGGCTTCTGAAATTCTAGGTCAAACCTATTAACTTCTGTGAGGTTGTGTGTGGCTCAGAGATGGTTTCAGGGAATACAAAATCAGTACCTCAGATTGACAGTATTTTTAGAACAGAGCAGATAACTGTACAGTTACATGGAAAGAAGCTGTTCTGCCATGGTATAAAAAGTAAAGCTGGAAAGATTTCATCACAAATCTAATGCTTCTTAGAGAAGCAAATTATAAGTCACTCAGTGATGAAAGGAACTGGGAAAATGTCTTGCTAAAAGCTGACAGTGGCTTTTTCCAACTGATTTTAAAGAAAATCTTTCTTCATTTCTGTTGTGCTTAAAACTGGCACAACATCAGCTTTTAATTCCAAAGGACTATTTATCTGCTTTCACAATAAATGACAGTTTTTATTCCTTTACAGATGTTACACATGTAACACATTAATTTTCATAAATTACAAAAAAATCCCAAGAGAAAATCATTGCTAGGCAAGTGTTACATTGAAAGACTGAGTATGCATACATGCAACCGAGTGTGCATGCACTTAAGGTTCTTTTACCACACATACATATTATCTAACATTACACCATTTTTTTGATAACTTAAGTAAGACAAAATGATATAGCAAGACTATGTAAAAAATCAGGACTCTTTTGAAATTTATTTCCCCTGAGGAAAAAAAAAAAAAAAAAGGATAGAAAATGGTTGCTTAACATAATTTTTCTATCCTGACTATACAACCTTGCTTCCATGATGGAGTCCACCAAAATTAACTCATTATGGCATAGGCACAAAGGTCCCACAGAAATTCAGATGCAATTCTCTCTTCATTTCTTTGGGATAACTAAGTGATTATCAATTCCACTTGTACTCAATGTTACAGTACTTTTCCACAAGCAAAAGCATTTATTACACAAATGTTGATGGTTTGGTGATATTGTGAGGTTTTTTATTTATTTAAGTGCAAGTAGCTGTATTAAAACTAGTCAACATCTATTAGAAAGAATAAAATGCAAGCCGGAACAGAAAGGTCTCGCACCAGCTGGCATTTTATTCCGTGCTCACGAGGGGCTGACTTGATTCACATCTGATTAGGTCTCTAGAGAGTCAATATTCCCCAATTTGTCATCTATTAAGTGTTCTATTTGTCACCGAAGAGAATAAAATCAATCTTTTCTTCCCCCATCCTTACTACTGCTAGATATATATGCTCATGTACGACATGGGTTTGCTGGGCCTCCAGCCCGTCCAGAGCCAGCAGCAACTTCAGCTTCAGCTTTTCACTTCCATGCCTTTACTTAAGCTTGAATTTGCAAAAGATGCATTCTCTGTGCATCAAGTAGCTTTGCTCTAATAATCCTAACTCCACAAAAGACCAAATACTAAGAGAGCAAATGATATAAGTGTTGGGTTTTTTTTTTCCCCCCAAGACAATTTGTGAAGTATATTTTAGGGAAGCTAATGCGGGGGAAAGGAAATTTTATGTTGCTGTGGTAACTCGAGAAAAAAAAAAGAAATGTGTGCTGAGGCTCCCACGTTCAGCCCAGTTTACTTTTAAAATGCCATTGATTTCCTCAGTGAAGGAAAACAATCAGCCAATTTTATAAATGGCTTCTGCTTCCCAACCCCAGGATGTCAGAAGTTCAAATTAAAACAAAGCTCTTCTCCAGCACAATTACTTGAAGTTTTAAAAAGAGGAACCAATATGCACCTGGTCAATGCACATGATCTTGGGTAAACTATACTTACTTCAAACATTTAGACCCTGGTCCAACCAGTAGCCCATGAAAAGTTCTGGGAACTCCCACCACTCTGTTTATACTTGGGTGCAGTCTGATCGTTTTTAATGCCTATGGCTGAACTTCAGCCTCCCAAAGACCTCCTCCCCTAAGTTGCAGCCAAATCAGTATTAAATCCAGAAATGGAGGAAAAGCCAGTTCTTTCCCAAGAGGGTCATGTTTGTAACGAGCCCGAAATACAAACAGCTCTAACTGGAGAAGCATAGAAAACTCTCAGCTAACTACATAAGGGATCAGTTAAAGGAAAGACTTCAAGGGAAAGAGATGGTGTCTCACCAATCAGTACAAAAACAAAACAAAACAAAACAAAACAGGTTTTGATGAGAAAGTTTGAAACTAAAAGTGGAAAATGCAGATGCAAGGAGGAGCAGAGTGAAAGTATGAGGATGAAAATGGAAAGTCAGAAATTGAATTTCCAAGCAAATTAAAAGAGAGACCATAATACAGATAGCCTAGACAATGTGAAGACAGGTTCTTGAATTCACTGAAAAAGATCAAAAAACTGCTAAAGGGATTTGGTGAACTGAGAGGTAAAAAGGTTAGGGCAAGAAACACAGAGATTCTTGTCAGCAGCTCTTTCATACATTGAAAGGAAGATGACTAGAAAGCAAACAGGGTGTGTGGAAAGGACCACAGTAATTCAAGGAAAGGTAGTGAAGATGGGGATTTGCATGCTTCGATAATTTCTCATTAATAGCACCAGACTCTGCAGGCACACTTGGTACCTGGCCTGGACACTCACCTTCCAGGCACTGAGGATGGTACAGCTGCAGAGAGGTATGAGCAGGAGCCTGTTTAACATCTTTATTGATGATTTAGATGAGGGCATTGAGTCCATCATCAGCAAATTTGCTGATGACAC
>VWZD01006342.1:168650-231443 GCA_013396695.1 Sakesphorus luctuosus
GGGCTCAAGCTCTGCCAGGGGAAATTTAAGTTGGACAGCAGAAAAATATTCTTTCCAGAGAGAGTAATCAGGCATTGGAATGGGCTGTCCAGAGAGGTGGTGGATTCACCATCCCTGGAGATTTTTAAATGCAGATTGGATGTGGCACTGAGTGCCATGATCTGGTAAATGGACTGGAGTTGGACCAAGGGTTGGACTTGATGATCTTGGAGGTCTTTTCCAACCCAATCGATTCTATGACTCTATGATTCTAAGCTCCAAAGGTGGAAGTTCCCCTGGCCAAATAAAGCTTGGTTGGCCAAGTTCTGGACATGTTTTGGTACATTTGAAACATTCAGAGGCATAAAATTGCGTATCTAACAGTGTCTGTAGAAGATACAGACACTCACCTACCATAAAACACAAGCAGTTCTAAAGCTGCGAATGACAATTACAAAAATCATGCATGCATAGTCTGTGGCTTGGAACAAATGTGTCACAGAGAGAAATTCATTGTTTCACTTTCCAAGAGCGCCTAGGAGTTCAGGGTTGCTGTTTGTTTTGTTTTCGATTTTCTGAGAACTGAAAAGGTTGTTCAGTAGAAAGTGTGGGCAGCAGACAGGCCTAGTTCTTCACTGATGACTGAACATGCTGTTCCTGAAGCAGCAACTGCTTTCCAGAGAGGAAATATTCTCACAGTACTCTCAGTCTTGCTTTTTCCTCTTATGCCGTGCAGCATGTTTCATGGTATTTGGCTTTTTCTCCTATGTTTTAAAAACACACTTGGAGTACTCCATTACATATAGCTTTATTTCTAAATCGATATTATTTCAAAGATACTTACCTAAGAAAGACTTGGCATTTATTAAAGGGAAAACCCTTTTCTCATGGAATTTCCTTTTCTCGCTTGGCCAGAATGGGTACTGGCAAACAATACAGCCTTTGCTGATGAATATCAGCTGGTTTTCACTGAACAGCAAGCCCTTTCCAGTTTCATAGTTATTGTTTGAATTTCTTCTACTGTTTCGATGACGTTATTCGTTGCACTTAATTATATCCCTGTGGAAACAAAGAGATAACATCCTCCTTTCTCAATATCTCTCTCACACACACATGCTAGGAACCAGCCTAATTACCAAGTAAGGCTACTGTTAATGACAACATAATCAAAATGTAGGAATTCATATTTCAAATGCATGGAAAAACACCATCTGCATGCATCTTTTAAGTGAGACTTTATAAACCTGACTCCGTCTGTTCTGTGGACATTAAAAATGTGTAAAAATGAGGATTTTCCCTGATGTCTTTGGCCAAAATCTCTCTTTTACCCAAAATTGCACAGTCTGTTCAGTTCAAATTATTCATAATACTACATCTATTTTTTCTTCCTTTAATTTCACGTGATTACATCTCCTCACATTCCTTCTCAGCATGTAACCCTTTCTAATAAAGATTATTACAAAACTCATTTAATTATGATTCAGTTAAGCCTGGTATACTCCATTATCATTGACCAGGTTTTTGCTGTTTTTCTCTCTATGTAGTCATATTTCAAGTTAAATACTTGATCTATTTTTCCTCTGTATATTTTCCCCTGAGGCCTTTATTTTTAGCAATTTTCTCTGTGAGCTGGTTGTATTCTAACATTTTTTTTTTCTCCCACTAGTATTTCTATTTATCACAGATTGGTATAATCTGCAAATTACATTAATAAATTTATGACTGGTCCTAATTGCTTGTGCATCTGCCTTTATTCCCTGCTGATAATTTGTGTTATTCTATGATGCTTTAGTAAGCATTTAGCAATTATGAACATATCTCAGTGAAGACATCTTTGGGTTAGATGCTTTTCTGGATATTTAGAATCTGCTTCTATATCCACTGAATTCAGCTGAAATACTTCAAGTGACATTGACAGTTCCATGTCAAAAGAAACAGCACAACTTTTAGATGATCATATTTGGGCAACATGCCTTGATATTAAAGCTCTGAGAAGATCAACAGGAAGAGACAGATCATAGAATCACAGAATTATGGAATGATTTGGGTTGGAAGGGACTTTGAAGATCCTATAGTTGCAACGCCCCCTGCCATGGCCAGGGACACCTCCTACGAGAAGCATGATCTGTGGTAAGAACTAGAGAAGTCTTTGGCAGAGCAACACCCCTGAGACAAGGAAATGAAAGGGATTCAACACGTATATTTTATTAACAGAAATGCCTAAAGGAATAACACTCCAGCTAACCAAAACTTTTGACAGGCCTTTTCAATGTTTCTCTTTGAATGAAGCTCTATTTCTCTCTCATAAGATTTTTTTCTCAGCCCCTCTAGACTACAAATTGATTTGAAGAATAACCAAAAATTTGGCATAATACACTCCTCAGAAAATTCTGTATCCAGTGGTGAACACTTTATAACCAAAAGGAAAAACAAATTGAGGGGGTTTTTTGTTCATATAGAAAAAGTACCTTTTTTCATGTTGTAGTCTGTCTTCTCACCAGCATACCAATGACTTTTGATATTCTGTGTGCCATGTGATTCAATAACATTTATAAATATGTTATATTCCAGAAAAGACAGTTAGTCTAAAATTAGGTAATTAATACATGACTGTATCCTTGTTAATAAATATATTTTTTCATAGTAGCAATTAATTATTCTCATGGCAACAGGTTTGGTCCCCCTGTAAATTAGGACATTTCTTGATTATTTGGAATTGTCAGTAGAAGATTAGCAGTACTGAGCTGCTAGGGAACCTCCTGCAGACTGTAATCCCAGTCACAAAAGAGAAGAGTTGAAAATGGCAAGGAAAAACAACTGCTTCTGTACATGGATTCACTGAGCCAGAAGGCATAGAATCGTTTCTAAGAAAAGACAGAGTTTTCTATATTTTTGACACTTCAGTATCAGCAGGAATGCCTCCTACCTCCCTCAGGGAAAAATTACTGGTCTCTCTAGGTGGATATATAGCAAAAACAATACTTCACTGAACTTTGAACAACCAGTTCTGGCAGGGATTAAATGGCAATATTGGTCAATAAGTGCTGCTGTTATGAGTTTGTAACATTTTTAAGATCTAATGAGATGCAATTTTGTAGGGCATCATTTTAAATAAAGCAGATAGTGTGTGCTTCTGAATAGGCATCAGTATTATGAACTGCAAGCCTGGCTTTCCCAGGTGTGCTGCAGCAAGTGCTGGCTCATCTGAGATCTGCAAATTCAACAGCAGAGTCCAACAGAGTCCATTGCTCTCTGTTGCAATTGTGGAATAATTTTCTTCTGGATGATACATTTGCACTGAAAGATAAGGGACAGAGGACAAAAGGGAATATCATTCTGCCTATTTAGTTAAAGGGCAGATCCTTTAGACAAATGTGCCAAAAGATCAGCTGGGNTGTTTAGAGTTCAGATGTCAGCCCAGCCCTACATCTAAATATTAAAGACCATTAAAAAACACAAAGTCATTTGAAGGGCTTATATCCAACCAAAATTCATGATCGGTATAGATTTCCATGGTAACCTTGGGTGTAAGTTGTGGTAACATTTATTCCACTCATCCAAAGAAGCCACTTAAGAACTAGAAAAGATACTGTATTGAGAAGTAGTTGTGAGAAACCAATGAGAGCTGCCTTCTCATGGATTTGTGTCAGGTAGCTGAGGACAAGCCTCAACTGCAGCTTCTCCTAAAGAGGTGGCACTCAGAAACCATCCTTTCAGTAGACAGTAGACACCAGCTTCTCTGCTACCTTGTAAAAACTCACATTGCAGCTTTTGTCTCAAGTACAATGAGAAGAGCTCTACTCTATCCAGCTGCTTATCTTTCAATAGTTTGTAAGGTCTTTGGCCTTACATCTACTCTTACCATGTGGGACCCACAGACACACTCATATCAAACCAGATACAGACAATTGTTTTTACCAGGCTACAAGCAGCACTCAGCACAGATTTTCCATTGTGGTTTTCCTTAGGTAAACGACAGGTGGTATAGTGGGTTGGGGGTTTTGGAGGGACTGAAAGGCATTTTCCGAACTTATTTCCTCTCCCGAATCCCAGAAGAAATGGTAGATAAGAAGGGAGTTGGGAGGAGGGAATGGAAATTAGCACCATTGTTGTTTCCATACTGTATATCACTCTTTCTTTCCTATCCCACCAGCACTGGCACATATCTAAAGTAAGACATTTTTACATATCTGTACACTGTGGGTCTGATTTTCTCTAGAGAAGGAATGTACTAATTAAGAGATTTAAGATTTCAGGTTTTTAAATACTAAGGCTTTCATATCAGGCTACCTTTACTGCTACCCTATGCAGCAGTAATCTCTGAATCAGCAGTGGCTTCAGACTCAGCCATTGGGGATCTCCAGTTAACAGAGGATGGAACAGTTACTTTTTTCCTTCTTTCCTCAAACAACCCGGTGAAAAGTATGTGCCAAAACCATATACCGTAAATGAAGGATGTTTTTGACTCTTCTACCCTGTAATCATATTCTGCAAGTCTGGTTTTGCAATTTGTTTAAGTCAATCCACAGTCAACCCCCTACCAAAACGTTTCTCACTCCTCTCCTAAACCCAAACTATAGACTTGAGCCACAGCTTTGTGTCAGCACCATCACTGATCCACTAAGCTGCAGCAACTCAGATCTAGTTGAGAATCAAGATTTGACCCAGTTCCCTGGCAAACACTTGTCAGCCAGGTCAGATCTGACTCCTGATCTGCATCTTCATGCAATCACATAATTGCTCTTGTTCAAACAAGGAAGGGCATGGGAACATGCAGATGAAAGCAGGGGAATTACTCCATTCAGCAACACCACCATGAGCTGGCTGAACTCACATTTTGATTGCTTCTCACTGGAATGCAATTCTATAAACCAACAATAAAACCCTTTTGTTTGTTTTATTTAAGATGAGAGTAAGTGACTATCAGAACAATAGATGTTATTATGCCGAACTTTAACTTCATCCCAATTTTTGCCTTTGTAACTCTGGTATAGCATTACCAATATCCCAACTCCTCGGATTGGACTTCTGCTGTACACACAGTGTAGTTATTCCCAGGAACGTATCTCATTCCAAAGGAGTGAGATAATAAAAGTAGTTAATAGATTTTCTTACTAGGACACATTTGAAGTGGTTTGTGGGAGTTTTCATGTATCATTGTCACTTGTCTATAGAATTAAAAAAAAAAAAAGGAAAAAAAAGAAAAAAAGTCTCTGAAGGCTACAATTGTCCAAGCTGGATATACAGGCTAAAATAAAACTGAGATGTATTGATGGTATTCAGTGACTTTTAGTTGGTTCAAAATGAGGACATCTATTCCGCAAAAACTGGTATGCTCTCATCTTGGGCTGCCTCAACCAATCTGATTAATTCAGGCTAAAGTAGCAAGGTACCTTGGGAGTTAAGTTGGAACAGCAGCTGACAGGGAGCCTGAAGGTGAAGCCACACTACCCAAATTAAAATCCACATTGCAAGAATAGCACTGCTATTCTAACTCTTGGTTGTTGCATACATCTTCATTTGAATTTTGGAGAAAAATGGAGCTATATGTACTGCAAACAGCCTCCTGTTCTAGAGAGAATCATAAAGACTTCATGTCCATAACTGTTGCTGTAGTAGAATCTTTGCTTATACAATTTTCCATTTGAAAGTCTTTTTTCATCTTAATTCAGTATGTACTACCTTGACCTATTGCAATAGAGACATTAAACTGAAACATATTGATTTTAAAATTTTATTGTTGATGTAACTGGGGGAAGGGGGAGGGTGGAAAGTGTGGCAGACAGTAAGCACATATATGGTTTCTTTTCATACCTATGCCTAGCTGTCTGGGAAGTTGCAGGAAGTGCCAGGACAGTACAAGGGAAGGGTTAGGCACCCTCCCACTTCAGCTGAGTGCTCTGGTGGGCTCTGCATCTCCTAACAGGAGGGCCACATTCCCACCTAGTTAAAACAGCCTCCTACAGTCATCAATAGCTTTCCATCAGCACGCTGAGCACCCTGCAACACTACCAGCACATCAGGATATTGAAACGCATTTGTTCCAATATTTCCATTTCAGTGTGTCAGTAATAGCACATATGGGACTTTTGCTGCCCTTGAAAGAATACCAAAGCTTTACTACATCCCACTCCCACTCTGTCTGACAGGGTACAAAACCCAGTGAAGATTTCATATTTTGAAGATTAATTGCTAGAAAGGTGGCTAAAGGAATAGTCTTAAATGGATGGTCATTATGTGCTGTTGATTAGTTCTGCTCAGTGCGTTGCCAAGAACTGTGAGAAACACACAGACATTTAATCACTTTGTGATAATCAGAAGCTAACACGAGAGTTGCCTGAAAGGAGAGGGGAGAAATCTGAATCTTTATATGCTCATTTACTGCTTATAAAACTGCAAGAAAGGGAGACAAGAAGAAACTTTTGCTCAAATGGTGTTAATTTTTATTTTTCCAGAAAATGTTCAAAAAGATCTCACAAAAAAAAGGTGATTTTGTAGGACTAAGTATGGGTGTTTATACTGCCTACATCTAGGCTAAGAGATGTTGCCAATATAATCAATCTTCATAGATTAGATGCCTTTTATCTCAGTCCTGTAGCAGCCACTTACATTTGGTCAGATTAATCACTCTGTTGACCATGTTAACCAGATTTCCCCTAACAGAGACCTGGATAATTAGCTGAGATGTAGACGTGGGCATGATTAAAGTTTGTAAAATGCATACTATTTTTTACTTTCAAGCTTGAACTGCGAAAGGATTTTTTTACCTTTTAGGTTTATTCCTACTGTACCACTGCTCCATGCAAGAGGTCTAGCTAAAACATGGTCTCACTATTGCATTCCTAGTTCAGTATTACACTCATCTGCCCATTCAAGAGAGGGAATGGGAAAGATTGCACAGGAGCTCAGTAACTTACTCCTAACATCAAGGTCAAATATCCCTTTAACCCAAAAGAAACTTCTATTATTGCTTTGGGAAAGACAATAAAAAGAACATGAAATGCAAAACATACAGTTCGAAGAGAGCCCAGTTCTGTTCCATTACAAATTATACTCATATTTGGATTTCTTCTGTCCTGCAAAACAGTCTACTTCTTACAATCCATCTGTAATACCTATCTTCACTTATTGAAAATAAAATCTACATTCATGCTCAGCAAAACAGTCAAGGACATGCTCCTACATTCTAAAGACGTAAGTTCAATAAGAACAGAAGAGAGGATGAGAAAGAAACCAATCTGTAGAATTACTTTAACAGCAGGATAGCTTGAAAATTAAGATCCATTATTTTGATCAGTTGATTTTATTAAATACTTCAAGAGTGTCAGAGTTTTTAAGCACTTATTATAAAATCTTCATCAGTCTTACAGTCTCATTTTGGAGCAGGGGGAATCATTTATAAACTATTTGTGAAGTATATAGCGCCAGGGAAAAATTAACATGAGGCTTTTAACTTTTGGTCCTACTGCAGTGTAAACATTAAATAATGATAGCTCAAACATGCAATTCTGCATCCTGGTCCTGATACAGCTCATGGGAGAACTTCAGGATACGGAAGGGCCCACGCACACAGCTCATCCATCGCGCTCACTGGTTTGGTTCTTTGGGTGAGTCTATTAAACAACATGCGATGGACCATTAAGTGAGCTCTCAGTAATTTAATAGCTCAGCTCAGCAAGGTTCCTTACAAAGACTGACTCCCTTCATGTATTTTAAAGACGGATTAAGTATTTTCTTTTTATTTTCACTGAGAGACTTGATCAAACCACAGGGTTCCCTTTTCACTTTAAAATTTTGTTCTTGCTTGCTTTAAATGCTCCTTTGCAGTGTTGCCCCAGAGTATTCCAGCCACTCCCATATCCTGGGAGAAGCAATTCTGGCTGATATTTCACTTTCCTGAGTTAGTTTTACTGGCTGGATCATTTGTTTCCCTTAAAGCATTCTTATACAGTTTGACAGTTGCAAGATCAAGAAACACACAAGATAAATGGAAGTCAGCCCATCAGAAACGGAGCCCTTTAATCCACTAGACAAATGGTTGAATTTAAATCAAAAGAAGTGGATCTGGGATAATTTCAAACCCGCTTGAAAGTTGCTCAGACTAATTGCAGGCAGAATTGCAGACTAATTTCAGCAGGGTTAGCTGGAAATAAAATTAACTTCAACTGAAATTTAGCTTCCAGAATTTGGCTGAACAAAAAAAAACATGGGCTTTTTTATTCATGGTAGAGTTAGAATTTACTCAACTGTTTTTCTTTTTGATTTACGTTGTTTGAAACTGAATGGCTGTACATTATGAATATAATTTCTGGGGCAGTAGTTTTATAACTTCCAAACATTGCCAGTGTCATAAACATTGACATTTGTAAGCTGCTGAAGGAAAATCTCAAGAACAGAAAGCTCTGAACTTCTCAGACAAGTTTTATTCAGATATCTGAAGCTAGAGCCAAATTCGGAATTATACTCTCCTGAATTCAGGCCACTGTTTCTCAGTAGCTACTGTCTGCCTAATTAGGACTCTTTCATATGAGGATGAAGCCAGAAATGAGTTTCCACTAAAGGGCTCAGACTCTTAATGTGTTTAAAGTTAAGAACGTGTGGTGTATATCTGCTTTATCCTTATTACCGGTAGCTTGAAAATAAGCCAATTATCATTTTAAATAACTTACAGCCTTATCCACCTCTTGTCAGCTTCTAAGATGTTAAGAGGGAGGGAGAGCAGGCGGGAGTTGGGGAGAGAGCAATAGCTCAATTGTTGCCTTTGATTCAGAAAAAAAAAGCTGTAAGAGGTATTTTTCATCTAGGAGATGAAGCAGGAGGAACTTTCACCTAAGCAGAGCCAAAGGTTTGGTGAGGGTTTGCCCATCTACTGACAGCAAAAGCCACAGGAGGAGTAACTTCCCTCTGAAACTGAAAAAGGAACATACAGGATGGAAAAAAATGCACTATATCTGTATACACATATGCATAAACCCTCTCCGTTTCATGGCCAAGTGTGGCTTCTTGTCGGAGTTGCCTTTAATCGCTGCTTTGGGGAAACTGCAGCCACTCCCACAAATCTACGTGCATTTTGACCATGTCTACTGAATAGCTGCTCCACACCATATTAAAGTGAACATTTCTTTAAAAACACGATTGTGCTCAATCTTCTTTCCTTGTCAACTTTGCTTCCTCTTGCTCTCCCCACAGGTATATTTCTGAACACCACATCTTACACAGCTGATGGTTTGTCTCACTTCTGTAAACATGAAGTCTATCTGGAGCTCTCTGTTGGTCCTCCTCCTGCTTCAAAAACACCACCACTAATCACCTGGACATGAGAAAACAAAGCACTGCTTTATCTGCTTCTGGCCACATCCTGCACCTACCCACAGTTTCCACCTGGTAGAAAGGGAGAGGAAGAGAGGAAAGAAATGCCAAAGTATGGGTTAGGCCACAAAATATATGTGGCAGCACTGCTGTCACACACACTTCATGTACCGAGAAGAACTGAGTTTGTTTTGGGAAGAAAACTTTAGGAGAAGCCAAACCACTGTATACATACCAACCTATAAATCCAGGCAAAGAAGTTTTCACAGTTCTAGGAACATATGCAAATAAATGCAACCATATCCACACCAGGAGGGAAAATGTTTATCCACACAGGGGAAAACCAAAACATGTAACTCTGCAAGGGACTGCAGTAGCTTTGATTCTGAGAAAAGGAAGGGTGATTTCTACTTTTGTTTACCTACATTCAGATTGTTCTGTGTGCAAATTTTTACATTATATTAGTGATTAGTTCTGTTCGCAGAGCTTGGGAGAACATCCTAAAATAACCACCCTAAATGAAACTTCCAGGCCTCTGTGTGTGCTCTAAAATTCCATCCTTCAAAACTAGGAGGAAAAAAATAAAAAGCAGAAAAAAAAAAGAAGGGGAAGAAAAATCCAAAACACAGAAGTTTCATGTAACACTCTTCCTTTCTATCTGAGAAAAAAAATCTGATTCCTTAAGCCCCCGACTGCACCAAGAGAGCCCACTGCATCTGTTAAACTCATTGACTGTGACTACCACCTTTATATGAAGCAAAATTTCTGCTTTATGAGCTTGAGCTTGTGTGAAGCCCAGCAATAACGTCATCAGAGCCCTGTGGGCATGGCAGGGAGGACTGACAAGGACAACATGCCGTAGAGTCTGCGGGACCAGATTCAACAGGGCTACGCGCTTCAGCTGGAATATTGCTGAGCCTCAGCATGATCCAAAATACCATTCCTGTTACAACATTTTGAGCTGCCAACCACTGGTAAATTTATTGACTGGCTAAAAAAATACAGAGAAGTCAGCCATTTATTTTATTATACTTTTATATGTCCATTACAATGGCAAAATATAGTAGGAGAAAAAAACCCTTTCCTTTTCTGTTGAGAGATATTTCCAGAGTACTGGCTTGACTGACTCCAGGAATGGCTTGACTGCTCTTATTTGGATAATTTTTGTAGTGTACATGGAGCCATACAGTATGTTATAGATAAAAACACAGCATTGATTTATGGATTTTGAATAGGAGGTCTGCTTCAACATTTACCCTTGGCCTTCACACAAAAATGCAGGGAGAATAAATAAATTCTGCTGTGCTTTTACTGCCCCAAGCACAAGAGATAACCAGTTAATGCATAATTACAGAACCCTACTAAGAAAAATTATCATCCTCTGGGAGTCCATTTTTAATTATTCTCCAGCCAATGACTGTTTTCAGCACTGACCTCAAGTGGAGAAGCCACATGACTTGCACACTGCATTGCCCATACAGGTTTAGGGACCAAGATGGGACCTGGAGTGTAGTTAACGTTCTACCCTTTATTCTTCCAATTAATTCATGGTTGTCAATACTAACCTGAGGGGACAATAGACAGGTTCTTTCTTAATGACATTTGGGTTTTTTCACTATTTTCATTAATGAAATTCCAGCAATAAAAGTGATTATCACCTTAAAATTTTGCAGAGAAAATGCACTGCTTGGCACATTACATTGAAAAATCTCTAATTATATATCGCAATAAACAGCCAAATGCTGCTGTAGAAACACACCACCAAACACAGCCTCCTTTCTGAAAGGTGTAAATATAAACAACAGACTTTTGCCACAGCTGTATATGCTGATCATAAGTATACCAAAGTAAGTTCTTTTTGTTTTCTCTAAGTCTGTTCACCAAGAGGGCCCAATTCTCCAGTGATTGACACCACTCCCATTTAACTGACTTCAACAGTTCAGGATCCTTTATCCATAAATGAGAGCACAACCCAATCACAGGAGGAGGTAGGGGTCTCCACACAGAACAAATCTCTCCCTCAGCATACAGGGAGATGTTTCAGCAGATTTCTTTCCCCAACACTCCAAAGCTTGAACTGCTTCCAATGTACTTTTTCAGCTTGATCATAAAGCTGTCCAGTTTACCAAGGTTAATGAGGACAATGAAAGACATTTTTTGTGTGTGTGCTGGAAGCAGAAAATCAGAACCTTGAGCTTTAAAAAACACACATACAGGGGAGAATGCATTTCATAGGTGAGCAAATTCACACTCCTCCTTTCACTGTTTTTAGATGAGGTAAACCTGAGGCACATTTTAGGCTCACAGATTTGCCATTTCCCAAAATAACTTCAGTTAAAATATCCCAAGGAGTCTTATGTTCAGGAAAATAGTAGAAAACACCTCATATCTTTGGACCAGCCAAAAAAATTATCTACGAGGCTACTTGCTTTCAGGGTTGAGCTACATAAACCCAAATTTACTCAAGATTTCTCTGTCTCTTTTGGCATCATAAGAACTGAATTTTCAAAAGAATTTTCAAACCGTGTGTTATCCCTCTGATTGCTCAACGTTCCAGACACAATGTTTAAAAATGCCCTTTAGAATTTCACTGGTAACCCTGGGCCTTTAATCTATGTTTTCTTGCTTTTGCTTTTCCTCTCCTTGTTCAGATTTCCACGTGGTTTCACGTTTGTGACATATGGACTATTCTGGGGACCCTCATAATCATATCCATATTGTGCAAATAAAGTAGCAAGAAAAACAGTGCACTGGGTTTGCATAGCCAGGTTTTGGTAGTCAAGGGGCTACAGGGGTGGCTTCTGTGAGGAGCTGACAGAAGCTTCCCCCATGTCCTGTGGAGCCAATAGCAGACAGCCACTTGCAGCGTCGCGGCCTGCCTGCTCCGGCTGGGGCAGCGACTTGGGAGAGAGAGGTTGCAGCTGCTTTCCAGGCCACACAGCAGTTCTCCGCTTCCAGTTTTCCTTCTTCATTTGGGATGGGAGACACAGAGGGAGAGATGGAGTTCATCTGGGTGCTCACCGTTCATCTGTCTCGCTCAGGAGGGACTGGAAGCTCATCCTGCAGCCAGTCGGGCTGTGACACAGACACTGATCATAAGTATAACTTTTCTCCAGGAGGAAACCTGCTGGTTTTGGTTGTTGTTGCTTTTTTTTCTTGTGGTGTTGGGGAAGCAGTTTGCTCAGGTCTGTTTACAGTTATATCTATACCTACATATATATATATATATATGTATAACATATATATATATATATATATGTATATACACACATATACATACATATATATATCAGTTGAGAACAGTTATCCTTCTTGTATCCATTTTCTGATTAAAGTTCTTTTTCTTAAATTTGATAAAGAGTGGTGTGATTATTGTGGAGGAAACCCCCTCCTCTGCTTGTGGGTAAACATTTTGGGTTTTCCCCTCAGACTGAGACACCGTGGAAAGTGATCCATGTTGGAGTAGCTCATAAAGAACTGCAGCCCCATGCAAGGAGTCATGCTGTAGAAGTTCATGGAGAACTGTCTCCCATGGGAGGCACCCCACAGTGAAGCAGAGGAAGGACTCCTCTCACTGGGCAGTCACAGAGACAACCTGTGATGAACTGACAGTAACCCCCATTCCCACCTCCCTTTGCCACTGGGAGTGAGGAAGTAGAGCTTGGGAAGCAGTGAGGGGTGCGAGGGAAGGTGTTTTTAAGATTGTTTTACTTCTCATTATTCTGTTCTGATTTTGATCAGTAATAAATTCAATTAATATCCCCAAGTCAAGTCTGTTTTGCCTGTGACAGCATTCAGTGAGTGCTCTCTCCCAGTCCTTATCTCAACTCCTGAACCTTTGTTATATTTTCTCTCTCTTGTCCAGTTGTGGAGAGGAGTGGTAGAGTAAAGTAAACAATATACTGTGGAGAGAAAGGACTTCACACAACAACTTATGAGATTGATAGTGAAGACATTTTATTACACATAGCACACAGTTTATATAGTGTTAGAACTACAGTTTATTGGCTAAAAAAAGTTACACATCACCACGCTAGAAACTTCAATTGGTTAGAACCCATATCTCACAAGTCCAATATTTTGGAGAACTTATCCTAAATGTTTTCAAGAACCTCTCCAGTGTGCTGTGAGAAACCTGAGGAGCTCCCATGAGAAACTAACTCCTCTGAGCAGCTGTGACTTGTTTATTCTTAGCTGCCTTCCGTCTCACAGGGTCTTCTATAGATTTGAATTGCTCACTTGTGATTTTACTGTACCACCAGTAGAGCAGCTTTGGTGGGCACCTGGCCTCCAGCCAGGGTCAACCCACCACAGACAGGACTACCTGTACAAATCCTGCAAGCAATTCACAGAATCAGGTTGAAAATCTGGTCCCACAACCCTCTTGACTATGTTCACAGTTGCAGTCTCCTGGAACTGAAATCAATCAGATGCCTAAATACTGATTGTTGAATTTTAAGACATTTAGATTTTTTTCTCAAGCTTGTGTTTAGGAGAGGTTTTACTTCGTTTTGATGTGAAAAACTAGAACTGCATCAACAGTGAAATCTCTGTAAAATTCACGTCTGTTTGCTTTATAACAGTTACATTCTCTATTCTTAACTGTAAAATTCAAAGCAAGGGAAATATATTGCTTACACAGACAAATGCATGCATTCTTAGCTATCTGTCTTGGGTTGAGCTGGCAAAATGCCAACTGCCCAAGCACAGAGAAAAAGGTTCTTCCTCCCCCCAACCAGCCAAGAGGAAAAAAAAAGGAGAGGGAAAAAAAAAAACCTCTAAAGCCAGGTTTCTTCTGAAACTAACTACATGTATTTATACAGAAAAGAGAAAATTAAAAGAAAACTACAATATAACACACTCTTACACAAGTTTTAACAAGAAATAACCTCCCACTCCCCAATTAATACAAAGTGTATTACTCTAGATCCATAAGCACTCCAAAGCCAAAAGACACCCAGCAAGAAACAGAAAGAGTAACAACAAAATATTTCTACTTCCCTGAACTTAAACAAAAGGCAAGGAGTGGCAATAGCAGGAGCGAGGCCTAACAGGGCATCATACCGGCAACACGTCTTCCCTGCACTTCAGCCATGGTGAAACTGAACTAAGCCACACCCACACACTGGATTTTACTCTTATTGAGATGATGTAAGATGGGGTGGAATAAAATACTATTGGCTAGAAGAGGTCAGCTGCTCGCTATCTCAGCCCAGCTGAAGGCAGCTGACAATTTCAGGCCCAAATCTGAGTTTTAAAGCCTAAATTTAGGCCTACCTGGCTAAACCCATAACACTCTCATTCTTCAGACACCCAGCTCTTGACTTGGGCTGTACAGACATGAAGTACTAAATGTATGCCTAGAAACTGTATTTATCTATTCCCTTATTTAGGTGAATGTTCTAAGATGTTTTCACACAAGCTTCTGCATTTTATATCTATTTTATATGCTACTGGATTTGGTACATTTCATGTAGGATCACTTAGGATCACTGCAAGTTTTGCCAGTAGTTAAGGTAATGCTGCAGCTGCAGAGCTCATGAAAGATATGACAAGAAGCAACAGTGGAACATGGATGTCTTGACCTGTCACAAGGGAAGACAGGAAGAAACAGCACTAAGGCTTTGCCTCGGAACATGATCTGAAACATTTATCTTCGAGAACAAAAACTTGATTTGGTTTGTTTACATATTCATCTGTTTTGGGTAATTTAGGGACATCTCCTGATGTTGTTCCTCAGAAACCTTTATTAATTTCCAAGAAATTCCAACAGAGAGAATAAGTGCTCTGAAATGTGTTAAATATTAATGCACACAAGTGAAACTGGCTCCAAAGTCATTAACAAGAAGACTCAAGACTCTGCAAACTCCTTTCTTGTAGAGCAACTAGTATGTCCTACAGCAGCTACAGGTTGATTGAAAAGATGGAACTTCAATTGATGTCTAACGAGGGAAGCCTCAAAACTTAACCAAGACCTGTACAAGGAAGGATTGTGCTGCAGAGAAAAAGAATCTACAGTTTCTAAACTTGGCATAACTCAGTTCATTAGTCTTATGCTTTCTCATTCCCACTCACAGCAGCGAACTCAAGCATTTCTCTTGTCAGAAGAAAGAAATAATACTGCATGCATTTCAAAGTTTGTAGAAGACACGCTAGAGTAAAATATCAATCAGAATTTCGGAGCAAAAGCTCACCTCTCTTGAGCAAGGAAGGTATGGAAATTACCTCAGTTACCATAAATTGAGGTTGTCAAACCGTCTGTAAGGCCACTTATATACCAGATTCTCTGCAATTACTGTGGTAAAGGATGAAAGTTAAATCATTTCCAATTAAAAAGTTCAATATCCTATTATCAAACCCCTCAGACAGCCAACACCCTATGCCATGGGATTATCCTAAATTCACCAGCAAATAAACTGCTTCCTTTGTCTGAAAATGCAAAAAGGAAGGAACACAACAGATCATTTATATTTGGAAAAGCAAAACCAGCTGATAAATCTCAAATATGACGGGCTCAGTAGCATTATGTTAAGGACCTGAAAATCTTTCATTCGCTTTTAAAGCAAACCCCATTTGAATACACATAGCAGTTAAACTGCCTAACAAGATTTATGATCAAAGCAAACGTGAAGTAATTGCTAGTGGTTTGTGCAGCAAAGTGCCTCATACAAATAAAGGCAACAATATCAATAGAAACTAATTTGGTTCAAAGTATAAGGAAACAGACCTCACAGGGGGGAAATAAAAAATGTATACATTCATGTTATCAGTTCACAGTTATTTTTAAACTTCCACTGTGAAGTGACAGCACTAGCAGAAATGGGTTTTCCTGGAAAGTATTCTGTTCATAAATGGGATCTGAGTAATAAGGATTTCAGACTCTCTTGGACATTTCCATACTCCTATACAAGAGTCCTTGATAAAGACTTCCTGAGGAGGAGTGGGCCTGGGGGCCAAATATGAGCAACAAAAACCAAATAGGAATTTCATCTCTGGTAGTTAACATCTAAATTAAAATAAATCACATAACTCACCTTGACTTAAATGTCATCACCATTTCTACAAATGCCTGCTATCATTATGACAACGTCTATCTGTTCAAGAAGAAGGCATGGCAGGAGCTGAATCACCTTATACTCATGGTCCTCCATGTCTAGAATAACACCTTTAACATGAATGCCATTTTGGCTTTTTGCAATGCCCTAAACAATGCAAATAATTTCACAATAATGCAAGCAACATTAGTTTTCAAAAGGCTCATGATATTTCACTGACCACCGAACACTCACAACCTGACTAATAAAAAAGATGGTTCCTCATTACTGATCATGCACTTTGTGGTTCTCTGATACCCTAAGCAGGAAGAATGATGACCACTGAAATGCTGACAGTACTTGAAACACTCAACATGAATAAAAGGAAGCATAACAGACTTTTAAAACTCTGTTTCACAACCCAAAAACAACAATCATGTCAACTTTGCTGCACTGAAAAGTTCACACTTGCTAGTAAATGACAACCATTCTATATCCATCCACTGAAATTTATGCTATTACTAAATTTCATGGCATTAATTCACCATAAGAAGGTCTAACTCTAAGATTTAACTCAATTTATGCATTTTCTAACCTGTGAAAGGCAACTTGGAGTAACTCCAAACCACATACTTTAATCCTTCAGAAACCACTTCTGGACACCAACGCTCTCCCCTCCAACCTGCTCTACCAATTCTGAGTAAATTTCTAGCATAACTAAACAAAGGCCAACTACAACCTCATCTGACTGATGCTCATAATCTAAACTTGGAACAGTCTGAAATCATGCCAGAACACAGAATGGAGCCTTTTTAGCAGCACAGATGATCATCTATCTGCAAAGGGAACACAGAAGATGGTTTCTCATCTGGGGCATAATTGCAGCATTTGACTGAGAGCTACATGGTCTTATGGAGATTATGAGACATTTGCTAAAAGAGATGACAGGAGCAAAAGGTAATTTACTAAAATGTTTTGAGTCTTTCTGGAACATATCATCCAAAACCTGATGGGAAAACCTCACTTTCATCTGGCATCTATTACTTTGGTGTACCATATGATGGGTTTTCTTTACTACCTATTGTGTGGACTACTTAAATGATAATAATGTAAATGCCCATAGTCTATAATGACACGGAGAGAAATCTTTCACACCTGCAGTCATGCCCTTTTGTTACAGGGTAAGGTGAAGCCCTTCAAGGGCAGAGCCTGAAGCTGAAGATAAGTCTCAGCACAGAAGAAAGTGGTACTGAACAAAAAATAGAAGAACATTCAGAAGTTTTGGGGTCTTCATTAGACTCTCAGTAAACAAATGTAAGTGGGATACATCTGCCCGAGTGCAGGGAGAAGAATGACAGATGTTTAAGAATGAGAGGGCCACTCTAGATTTCCTTTCTATAATCAATAGTGAGAAGTTGTCACCTGAAAACAATTAATTTCATCTACAGGTCAGATAAATCACTGTGTGAAAGTGTGTATCTCTCTTCACAGATTACATAAAAAGAACCTAAATTATTAGCTTTTCCCACAATTTATAGCATTTAAACATCTGCATTTCAGCAATTTGGTATTTCTTACTAATACTGAAGAGTGTGGTGATATCATGCTCAAACAAGACTGTTGTATCAAGTCGGCAAGAAAATTCTAGGCCTTCCTGGTGGATAAGCCAATTGCAGTAACTCAGCAACACACAACATATTCCAGCACGAAACATCAGTGCCTAGGGAAATCCATCTAAAATAAAGTGCTGGAACACCTTCAAACACCTATGTCACCAGAAAATTTAGCTCCTCTGTCTATTTTAGCTTGCAGAATATTTGGAATCACAGATATCTTTATAATTGTTATAGTAAGGATGCTCCAGGTTGCAGACAACCAGAAAAAAAGCCACCTAAAGTTTCAGAATAATTATTTAATATTTGCTTCTTTGCCATGGAAGAATTATCTGTAGCAGAGGCACACAACTCCAGATCTGCACCACTGGTTTAGTTTTCAGCAGATTTGGTGACTCCATGTTCCTGTGGTAGAGACTGAATTGCTCACCATTCTCCTGGTCACTGGAAGGTACTAATCCCTTGCTCCCAGAGAGAAGTTCTGTCTCTGTAAGGGTGGAAGCACTCCTCTAGTTTCTGCACTGTGGCTCTCATGAAAATTACTAAGCAGACCTCTATAAAAGCCAGTGAACCTCACAAAGTAACCAATTACTTGTAAAAATCAATTTAGTAGCTGTGCTATAAAGGAGGGCAAAGACCATTTCAGGAGCTGATCTACAGTTGTGGATTTCTAAGAAATTATGAACATTCACAACCACCAGTGCCTCATGAACACAAGGTACATTTCTTTGACCTTGCCCTCAATAACAGTAATGTATAACATATGTATTAAAAAACCACCAGAAATGTTACCACAAGTGCTTATCTGCCATACCCAAGGAACAAATGAGTGTGTGACAGATGTTAGTCACGTTCTTAAAATTCTACTGGGAAGCACTCACATATTATAGTAAATGAGTATGATGCAATTCTTACTCAGTATAATAAAGCTACACCAATTTCAATGCATATTTTTCCAGAAGGGGGAAAAAAACAACAAGCCTTCTACTTCTTATTTCTCATGTTTTGAGGAGGCAGTAATAGTCAAGAACGGTTGACAAAGCATTGCTGGGTAGGCCGAGCAACAGGTGAAGTAGAAGGAGTAAAGTTATTGAAGAAAGGCCGAGACCTGCATCATCCTTAAGGTTTTCTTATAAGATACATGAACCAGAGAGTTAAATCAATTATTCATTGTGTTGCAAGGAGCTGCAGATCAATGTCTATTCCCCAGATGTCACAGAATCAGAGAATCTGCCGAGTTGGAAGGGACCCACAAGGATCATCGAGTTCAACTCCTGGCCCTACACAGGACCATCTCCAAGAACATCTCACCATGTGCCTGATAGTATTCTCCAAATGCTTCTTGAACTCTGTCAGTCTTGGTGCTGTGACCACTTCCCTGGGAAGCCTGTGCCAGCACACAACCACCCTCTGGATGAAGAATCTTTTTCTAATATCCAACCTAAACCTACCCTGACATAACTTCAGACCATTGCCTCAGGTCCTGTCACTGGTCACCACAGAGTAGAGATCAGTGTCTGTCCCTTCTCTTCCCCTCACAGGGAAGTTGTAACTGCTATGAGATCTCCCCTCAGTCTCCTCTTCTCCAGGCTGAACACACCAAGTGACCTCAGCCACTCCTCATGCAGCTTCCCCTCAAGGCCCTTCACCATCTTTGTTGCTCTCCTTTGGACACTCTCTAATGACTTAATGTCTTTCTTATTTTGAGGCACCCAAAACTGCCCATAGTATTCAAGTTGAGGCTGCCCCAGTGCAGAGTAGAGCAGGACAATCCCCTCCTTCGACCGGCTGGCGATGCTGTGCCTGACGCCCCCCAGGACATGGTTGGCCGTCCTGGCTGGCAGGGCACTGCTGACTCAGATTCAGCTTGCCATCAGCCACGAGACTCAGGTCCCTTTCCATGGCACTGCTTTCCAGTATCTCATTCCCCAGTCTGTACGTTCATCCAGAGTTGCCCCATCCCAGGTGCAGAATTCGGCACTTCTCATTGTTGAAATTCATGTGGTTGGTGATTGCCCCCTCATTTATTGAGGTCTCTCTGCAGGGCCTCCCTGCCTTCAAGGGAGTCAACAGCTCCTCCCAGTTTTGTATGACCTGTAAACTTGCTTATTATTCCTTCCAGTCCTGTGTCCAAGACATTTATGAAGATGTCTTTCTCCGTCAGAAAAGAATCAATTTCAGATGAATACGCACAGTGAGAAAACTATCAGGTTTTTCATATCTTCCACTTTCAGACTACACAAAAGGGTCCAGGTTTAAAGAGCAGAAAAAAAAATAAACCTAAGACTAAGCTGAGGAATAGCACTTGGAGAAAGACTATTTACTAGGATATGTAGTGACAGGAGAAGAGGAATGACTTCAAACTTAAGGAGAGCAGGTTTAGATTAGATATTAGGAAGAAATTCTTAAATGCAGGGGTTGTGAGGCCCTGGAACAGGTTGCACAGAGAAGCTGTGAATGCCCCATTCCTGGGAGTGTTCAAGACGAGGTGGGATGGAGCTCTGAGTAATCTGATCAGGTAAAAGGTATCCCTGCTCACAGCAGGAGGATTGGAACTAGTGATCTTTAAGGTCCCTTCCAACCCAAACCATTCTGTGATTTCTATGATGAAACTATGTCATTTAAATCACTACATGCTAGGGGGAAAAGTAACAGAACTAAAGTTTTAAGGCTGCTAGGAGTGAATTGAGAAAAGTAACACTGAACTTTCCAGTTATGGAAGGAAAAAGGCAGTATCAACAGTGCTCTGAAGAGAAAGTGGGACCATATAATCTCCTGAGGTTGTTTCCAATCTGAATGATTCCACGATTCGACATGAAAAACTACAAGACAGTCCTAACTAAAGTGAGTGTTATGTTCTTGGTGATAAGGGACTCAGGAAACTCACAGATAAACCTGTAACTTCATTTTTGTCATGATACATTTTTTTTTCATGAGAATGTACATTTTCCCAAATTTATAATAGCCTGGATATTTGTTTGAGTTGACAGCTAACTGTACATCTCAGTACAGTGTGTATGTGTGTTCGTGTGTTAACATTAAGACACTACCTTTGTTTACCATACTTGAATTCTGCATATTCAATGTCTGGATTTTCACAAGAACCGAAACAGAGTCTATCAAAACATAACGTAACATAAGATTTTGTTTTCTCTGTGTCATGGTTGAATGCCCACATACCAGCACTGCAGAATCCAAAAGGAGAGAGACAAATCTCTCCATCAAGGCCAACCTATCCTGAAATGCAGGATGCCTGTTGGTTAAAAGCTTTATTAAGCTGACCTGATGCACTATCATGTGTTATGGATTTCGTGGCACTTATGTGTAATTTTTAGAAGCATCTCCTGATTTTAGGGGTTTGTGGTTTTCTTCTTCACTCAATACTAGTGTAAAAATGTGCTAGCAAAGTGTCGTTTTTTACATTGCCATAATGAAACTTCTTTTTTTTTCCTTTTATCACTGAGCTACTATGTTGAGGAAAGGTGCTAAAGTCCTGTGAAAAATGGATGCAACAGCTTAAAAAAAATCTGACATCCAAACTTGTAGTGGCAGCTTCTAGTGAATAGATAAGATTTCTTTCCATCTTTGACTCCAAGGCTCAGAAATATTTATCTTTGGACCAGCTAGCCTTAATGTTAAAATTTGGACAACAGGACTGGAATGGTCTATAATTGCTGTAATTTAGAAGCTCACATTTTCTCAGCTTTCTGCTCCACACAACAGAAAGGACCTTCTTGAAAGGACTTCAGCATAGCTGTGTTATGTGCACATAAATTTTCCCTGGCTGGATCTCTGTAAAACCATTATCAGTAATAATAGACTATTCCTAGTCACAGGACTGATTTAAGGCACAGTTAATTTCAGATTTTTGCCTTCTCTTCCTTGTCTGTCTCTAGCAATGAAATAGTTTCCAAACAAAGCAAGCTGCAGTCTCAGATATTAGTAAAAAAAGTAGTTATCTATGTTTTATAAGACTTAATGTGAGCAAATTCAAATTCCATATGGTGATTATTTTTCAGACCCAGAGGGTATTGATCCACACCAACCCCAGCCTCAGGAACAGTGTGTGCTCACGGCTGCTCTGCAGAATGACAAACCAGTCATCTTCAGTTTAGGTTTCTATGTCTTGAATCCTAAGCAGCCCCAAATCTGTGAGTTTCTTTATGTAACCGGCATTTGCCACAGATTCAAAAATCATCTGTATAACAGCACCTCTCCTGTTGTGCAGAATTTTTATGCTGGTATGTCACAGCTCACAGACCTGTTAGTGAATCCAGCAATAAATAAACATGGTAATAAGACAAGATCTCAGTAAATGTTTCTAAACCAGCACACTGAGAGCTGTCTCTGTGAAGTCTGTCATCTTATACACATCACTCCAGACTGATCAAAGAAAAACATTTTGGCCTGTAGATTTTAAAGTATTGCAAAATGTTTAAAACTGAGATAATGTTTAGCACTTTGCAAAGAGTGTTACACAAAATGGTAATGCTTTGAGTCCTTTCACATTGCAATTTGCAGAACTTTTCAGAAACCCAAATTTGACACCAGCCATGATTTAGGTGTTTCCTTCTATTCCATACAAACAGCAGAGTGGTTATGTATCTGGAAGAGGGTTGGTTTGAAAATCTTCCATTTGTTTGCAAAGATGGTTTTTTCACTCACATCCCTCTAACATGAAGCCTCTGGTTATTTGGCTCTCTGTGCTTTCAGGAAAGCAGATTCACTGTTATGTTTTCCCTTTCTTTGACATAGTCTTTACGTTTACTTGGCTTTTAGCTTCTTTTGAAGCAGACTGATGGGGTTCTCCAGGTATTTTGGGATTTGCTTTAATCAACTGTGTTACAGAATACATTGCTTTTTATCTGGAAACAAACACAATTATTTGTTCAAACAGAAATTTTATCTCCTTTTTGGTCCTAGAAGTAAAAAGTTATCCTTTCTTCTACTCTCTAAGTAGAAGTCTCCATGATTGTGTCAGTCTGGAGAATTTCAGAGGACCTAACACAATAGAAGGAGGAACTTGTTAACAGCACTGAGATGTCCTGTTGTAAGAGACACACACACAGTCTCACTGTTTCACCACCAAACCAGTACCTGGGCTTTTATATATAAACATATATCTATATATATGTATGCACATGTGTTCATGTGTGTCTATATGCATATTAGCATGCAGTCTGCTAAAATGTTTGGGGGAAAATTTTAGTACAGGCAGATCTGATTGTGAGGCACTAATCTTCCAGCACATTAGCTACACAAGTACGTGTTTTAGCTGAAGATGCATGGTCATTTCCAGTGAAACTTCTGGCATTTGACTATCTCTCTCCCAAGCCACTGAGGAATAGAAATGCTGTGATGATTTTTTGATCCAAAGAACAGAGACAGCCTTCATGTCACCCATCACCAGTGACATCTGCTGATCACTCAGAAGCACAATAACAGAAGGGAGACATGCAACTAAACATTCTGTGCAATTGCCATCCTCATCCACATCATTGCAAGCAAATCTGTGCTTTCGTCTCTATTTAATTCCTCTTTGCTATCATGTAAATTTATTCCAGAAGCAGCTTCAATGTATTTTCCACCAAATGACACTGTAAGACTGCCAGATTTCTTCCTGCTGTCACAGTGCCTAATATACATCTCTAGCCCTCCCATTAATGTCTAGGAGAGCTCTAGAGAAAGAGGTCAGCATTGTAAAGAGTCATTTGTTTATGATTACAATTATGGCTTTACCAGGATTTCCTAAAAAACTCTTTTTGGGGGTGGGCAACTCAATAGGAAATCTAAGCAAGTACATGAGCTGGTTTTAGACACTTTTCTGAGCTGAAATTGCATTTGTTTTACCAAATCTTTCACCACGGCTAAGGAGTATCTAATATTTCTCAGGATATAGATGTGCCAAATCTTACGCAGTTGGATTCTGCATAAAAAATGTTGGACCACACTTCCTTGCACAAACAGCATGGGGCAGGAGCAGTTGGAAGTAATAGGATGTACCATGGCTGGCTGCTTTGTGCTGGCCATTTGATGCAGAGTCATTTGCCCTGCAGCATAGGATTGGGCTCTGTTATTATGAATGGTTTTGAAATGCGTATATGTCCCAGGAGACCAGAACAGAGAGTTTTAGTCAATAAATGCATGTCTCTGTCCTGTCTGCACTTGGAAACAGCCCCAGTTCAGCAACTGGCTTAGCTGAACTGAAAGGAGGAAAGCATAAGGGGTTACATTACACAAATGTATAAAAGCAGAGCAGGTATATTTATATACATATGTGTGACTATTGTTCTATATATATCACTTTGCTCTGTATTTTTCACTGAAACTGTGCAAGGTGAGTTTTTCCCCACATCTCTGAAGCCAAGCCTGTACTATCTTTTGTATTGCCATTGACTAGGTCTTTTCTGCCATTATAAGGTGCATTGAACCTTTATCAGGCATTTACTTAATTAGGGGCAACTGTTAAGGGTAATAGGGGTTAACTCTGGTAGGAATGCCCACTGGAATGTTATCAGCATTTAAAGATAAACTATTGTTAGTACCAGCCTGAACCTTTAACTACAATGGCTGGTGTGATGGGACTTTTATCTCTAAACCACGTCTTTGCACAGGTCATTTGAAAACAAATTAAAAAGTTTGAACTTCTCTTCCAGTAGGTACAGGAGTCGAATAAAACTTTGAAAGAGAATTGCTTATTTTATCTTCATTTGCATTTTCATCCCATCACATTCGCACCACACATGCATTAAGGCAAGAGCTGCCACTTACAATTTCCCAAAAAGGATTAATTATTTCCCAAAATGCATTAAATTATTTAAACACACATTAATTCTTTTTCCTACTGAATTCATCCACTGCCTTACAGAAATTTAGGAGCACAAACTCTGCCAATTAGTTCCCTTTAATGCCTGTCCTCTTTTTCTATGTAGACTGTTGATGGATGAACTCCAGTATTGACGACTCAACTCTGCTGCACCAGCACTTCCTGCTGAGGGTGTGACAGTATCACAGAAAATGACCTTGTCTTTTTTTCTATTGCATACATAGTTCATACTGTTACTTTCCATCACATCACAACAAGTCAACATGACATCATTTAAGCATTTACTTATCAGACAGCATGTCAACAGTTTAAAGAAAACATTTCTCTAAGCTTGCCAATCCACTGAACCAAATTGTGGTAGGCTAGTGGTGGATCACGCATATCTACAAATGCAAGTAATTGAAATGATCCATGGGTCAATACCCAGACATCTGTAATTTGAAATTGCAGTGGCTTGTGCTGTATATGTTTTATAGATCAGCCTTCTTTTTCCACCTTTGCATGATAAGATTATCATCAAGATGCAGCAGCAGTGTCGACATAGTTAAGGATATCCCTGGAGCTTTTTATTTCAGATTGAAAGTAGCTTTTGAAGTTTATTAATATCTCAAGTGGAAGATAGAAAGACCACATTTTGAAGATAACACAATGTCAGTGTTAATGTTAAGCCCCATTCTTGTCTAGTGCTATACTAGTAAGTCAGACAGTCTGTGAAAGTCTCTGTGCAGGAGGGTGCTAAGAGAAATGTGAAAAAATACTCTCTCTCAAAAAACCCTATATGCAGAGTGAACAAAAAAAGGAGCTGCAAGTTTAGATGGGTGAATGCAACACTTGAACTCCAGTCAAGATAACTCTCTCTTCCTAAATATAGAAATTCTTCTGCTTCTGCAGTTACGAGAAGTAATAAAAGAACCCTTTACCTCTATTCATTTTGTTTATAACTCCACTGGGGAGAAACAGCTCTGTAAATAATATCCATACACAAAGAAAAACTTCTGTCTTGTCTTTTTTTTCCCTGACTACATTGTCTCATTTAGGAGAAGAGAGCCAAGAAGGGTTCAGTCATCTATGTCACACATATTTCCAAGTGTGTATATACATTTGATTAATACTTTCGGAGAATTCCAGGAAAGTGTAAATTTTGACCATAAGCCTGAAAACAAATCCTAGCATTTTCTCTGTCCAAACTGCTGTCACTGAAATTCTTGCAGACATACTCCAACCTAATTATAAATTAAGTCTTTTAAGTTTTTTTAGTAAGAGATGACTTTTTACTTGCTCAGCAATTCACCCAGTTGCACAGAGAGATTTGTACCCAAAGATATATCCCACAGAACAGGTCTAATAGCATTTGTCCGGCTTACTGGGAAAGGACCACTCTAGAAAGGAAATTATTAAACAAGTATCCCAGGCATTAAGCCATAGCTTGGTAGTCTGTCTGAGACTTATAAGTTCATAAAGCCAACCAAGCAAATCCATCTTGTTTGCAATTCACATCCACATACACACTTGCGCAGGCTGCCATTGGGAAATAAATGGAAATCCCCTCCACACTGTTCTGTAGTTCTCCCCCATCATACTTTCACTGATGATCCTCCTGTGTACCCAAGGAAAAGAATAGCAAATAAAAAGCTCAATTTACTGTTCTCATGACAACCACTCTGCCTTTCCTTCCTCTTTCCAGAGACCAGACACGAACCTGGAGGCACACACATTGGTCTGGTTATATGGAGGTGAAGAAGCTGCTCGTAAAGCTGCCCCCCATTGCAGTGAACTGTGTGATGTGAAGGCAACAGCATGAAAGTATCCCTACTTCTTCCAGTCACTAGAGTTAGCAAAGAGGATTGGCATTTGGAGACAGCTGGAAAGGATGTAATCATAATATTTGCATGGAAAGGATACTTTTCTCAATTTCTAAACTCTTCTACTCCATTTCTAAACTAACTCTGGCTTCTTTCTTGCAGGAGCATGAGAACTTGCATACCAAGAGCATTTCCCCACAGGACACTCACAGGCAGGTACAACCCATTTTGTGTCAACTAAGCTCTTCTCCAGACCATCAATTACTCCCCACAGTGGATCTGTGATTTAATTTCATCCTCCTAAGTAGAGCATTGTACCAAATTCCATTGCAATGATTTGAGCCATCTTTCCTCATTTTCAGATGTGGTCTGAAATCTGATCCTTCCTCTAAACTTATAATTTAACCCAAGAAGTTTACACATTTTAAATATGTGAATTGTTCCATAGTCCATGTTATTAACAAACTTTGTTTTAAAAGAATGTAGTCCAGAGCAAACTCTGGCAAGACCTCATTCCAAGCATCGATCGACATTTGTGATGGAACTTTGAGAACCCTGCAGTAGGGCTTTTCAGCCTACCCTGTGTCTCTTCAAGACCAAATTTGATGAAATCACTTACAGAAAATTTCAAGCTGGATGGTACTGATAGTCTTCCTGAAGACATGCACGAAACAGACCTACCACAGAATGAAACCAGATTCAGCACACAAGTTCAGAATAATATCCTGAATACATTAAAAATCAGATCCACATAATGACATTAAATTCTTCTGACAAAATAATAATTTTTACCTTTCCTAGGCTCCCTGTCTCATTCATAACACACTATCTATTACTTGCAATAAATGGGCACTAGCCCAACAGCCAAAGTTGTCCTTAAACTCCTCCCCACTCTTGTTCTGATCGCTTGATCTCTTCTTCATTCCCTCACTGTTCCTCACACCTTTGCCTTCATTACAGGTTACTTGGGTATCCTTGCCTGATTTTGGTTCATAAATTGTCTATAAGAGCAGCCAACAGGATTACACCAAAAGGCTTTATCTCACCAGGGCTGAAGGGAAGCATTTTTTCTTTTTTTCTAATTCATTCAGTTTTAGTGTCTGCCAAAGTCTGGATCTTACACTGAATGGACCATTAATCCACCTAATGCTGCACAGGGGATCTGTTGTTTCCCAGCTGTCTTTAGCTATGCCCATTTCTCCACTCTGTTCTTACAAATAAATGAACTGCACTGAGCAAGACAAGAACTGGCACTGCAAGCCCTATATCAATATATTGACATAAGAACATATGCAAAAATGAAACTAAAAAAGTATGGACAAGTACAAGAGAAATTGCTTAAGCTAAACCCAAAATTAATATGGAACTTTGAGGACATTGTGGCAGAAAAAGAAATAACCTGATTTCCCACAGGGCAACATGGAAGTTACAGTACTGATTTCCATGAATCCCTAATTATAAATTATGTTTGCTTTCTAAGAATGACAAATATAGCCCCCCACATACAGGCATACAAACATGTGCACATACAGGTCTCCTAATGCCATTCTGAAGGCTGAAAAATCAACAGCTGAAAAAAAGAAGATAAATACATGGAAAGAAGTTAGTACAAATATATACATATTGCATTTGCTATACTCTGAGGAAAAAACCTTCCCAAATCAGTTTTGAAAGCCAAGTCTAAACAATATGAAAGCCTCCAGCAAAGGGGCATTCATCCAAAATCAATCAAATCAAAACACACTCAGTTTAAAGAAGTAAGTTAAGATTTTGTCTATCTCAAGATTATCTTATTGTATGGTTCCTTAAAGTAAATTCATTACTTAATCCATCAAAAGAACACTTAGGATTTCATTGTGTTTCCCTGTCTCCCTACACATTTCCTTGTTACAAGGTAAATTCCTTCTCAAAACAAAATCTCCAAGGTACAAAGCAACCTCACAACTCAATTTTCAGAGGAGTCAGTTCAGACAGAAACAGTCTAAGTTAAAAACAAACAATCCAGGGAAAAAAGGTGTCAGGACTCAAAACTCTCCCGCTGCTGAAAGAGATTTTTTTTTCCAAAGCAATAAACAGCCTCAGCTCCAAGAAACCATTAATTCATAGAGCTATTTAACGCTCTCCAGTGTCACAAGATTAATCAGTCTCTCTGCACACTTATTCTGAAGTCAGTTCTCCAAGTCTGAATATCTCCCAAAACAGTTCCTTACTTCTTCAGCTGTATTTGCAATAAACATTTCCCCTTCCACAGTGCACTTCCAACAGATAACTAGGAAGTAATCACTGATGTCATTCCAGCAGCTTTGCCACACTGGAAGCCAAATGGGCCTCATAAATTCACTAGAGAGAAGCCCTAGGTAAGTCAGAAGCATTGTAATGATCCCTGCACAGTGTGTGAGGTAAACTGCTGTAGCTAAAATTTCTGCACAAACCAAGCCGCCAGGCCAGCAAAACCTTTACCTGCTTGGCAGGTAAGAGCTGATGGTGTCCATGAAGATTAAAACCAGCTCATGATTTAGAAAATATGTCATGCCTCCTAAGGTTTTTTAACTGTTCCATGATCTAGGAAGTACCTCCATGTGAATGGATAAATGGTAAATATTTTAAGGTATCTTTCTTTTTGTTTCCTATAGGAAACACTTCTGTGTAACTGCAGAAATCCATCTCAGCCATATTCTCATGCATAAGAGTTCTGCACATCTTGTAAAACTTAAATTAGCTAAAATTACTATTATAGTTAATATCAATATGCTTTTCTAATGTACATAATAGAGACACATCAAAAAATGGAGATTCAACAGTTAAAATCTAAGCAGCCTAGCTAGCCAGCTGGCAAATTGTTAATGATTCTGCCCATTTATAAACATCTTTATGCTTTGATGAGGTGATGCGAAATGGTAGCCAGTATGTGCTTGTCAGAAGGAATCATATCAGATTAAATTAATTCATTTCCTTAGCACTAAAAATAGATTTTTGCCCTCTTCCTCTTCTCACAGTAATTCACTCCCACTCATTTAGGAGCATGATGGAAATCAACGTGTACTTAGGCAAATCTGCAGTGGAATCAGAAAGCAATAAGAACTGCTTTCTCCATGAAATCTGTACACTAGCAGTCAGGCTTATGAAGTGGATCTTTATGAAGGACTAAGACTGCATAATTTAATGGGTCAGAGTGGACAGACTCGTGTCTGCTAACCACACAGCACATTGTTACACGGTTACACAGAAAGGCTTTTCCTGTGACAGTGTGCACAGTGACCACAGCTCTGCACAGCTGGGATGGATAATCACAGGAAACTCACTGGCAGACGTCAGCCCCTGTTTTCTGCATCACACAGAATTATCCAGCTCTGCCACAGCACAGGAACATGGACTGCTTGGCTAAGAAGGATGCTTTTTCAAACCACATGATTCTCTGATTGTTTCTAAAAATAACTCAAGCAGTCATCAAAATATTTCAAGGAATTCCATCATGATATTTTGTGTAATTCTCCTTTTCCCTTGAGTAATTCTGAATTTGTCTACACCAAAAAAACATTCAGCGAGCAATAATCCAGTGAGCAAATAATTAAAAATCTTGAACTCAAATACTCACAACAAAGGTTTTGCCAAGAAAATAAATGTCATTATCCTTGTTGGGATATAAGTATCCTCAGGAATGCTTCAATGTTGTGAAGTTTTCAGTTTCAGGGAAATGAAAATGGGCCTATTTTCCTAAATTGTTTTCTATCAGTGCATTTAGGCTCATCATGGAATAAATCATCATAGGTCTAAATTTCGAAATCCAGGTCCACATCTTGATTCTAACACTCTGTTATGAAAACCTAAATTTTTGGGTGAAGTTTAAATAAAAGATAGTATTTCCTTTTCTCCTCTATTGACAGAATTATTAAAATAAGAAAGAATACTGTATAAAAGAGGGGGTTTATTGAGCTATCCTACAAGTAGCTCTAAAATATCCTGAATGCATATCTGGCTGATCTGTGTGGGTAAATCTACCTATTAATTGTTAGCAATCTCTGACAGACTGCCTCTTCCTGAGGGCAAGTCCAATACTGTACAAATGGGAGTAAACAAGAAGAAACTTATTGTAAAACAACACATGACAGACAAATACACCAGATGAAAAAAGAAATTGCATTTTCATATTATCAAAATCAACCCCCATGAGCACTCAGAGAATACAACCATCTGATAGGGAAAATTGTTGCCAAGTCAACACATAGCAAAAACAATGCAGATGTTCCCTTCATCCTCCTGCAGCAAAATAAAGCAAGAAAACTGGAAAAAAAAACCCTGCAAAACTACAGCCAGGTATGAATAGGTTGCGCTTTTCATACACCATATTCATGGTCAATATAACCAATATAACACTTTCAAAAATCCATAAAAATTTCTAAGATATCACTCTGTAGCTAAAATGTAACAATAGAAAGAACTATAATATCCAGAATTTTTTTGTCTTTTTTAAGTATTTTTCTTAGCTTGCCTTGAAGAAAGTGTTGGTAGGTCTTTCTGAACTCCCTTTAACCCCAGTTACATATTCTTCATTACTCAAGAAATGTGCATTCACATCTTCATGCATATTTGGTCCTTGGCTCAGAAATGAAAGGCAGCACATTACTCACATTGCAATAAATCCTCCAGCCTATACAACAGGCAGAGCTGATGTGCACAAATGCATTGGATTGACACTTCTTCTACAACTCTGGGAAAACAGACCTAGCAGCATAGCTAAAGAAAACGAGGCCATGGCACACAAAATCCAGTTTAAGAGTGTGCAGACACTTGACACAAAGAGCTCTAACTCTGCAAGACAGAACTGTAGACTCACATAGGTTGGAGGCCACCTGGTCCAAGCCCCTGCTCCTGCCAGAGCCGGTTACAACAGCTGACCTGGGCACGCTTCACTTGGACTCACTGCAGTATGCCAGTGTCTTTCTTGTACTGGCAAATCTGAGCAGGGACATGGCTCTCCAAGGGCAGCTTCAAAAGTGCTGAATCAAGGGAAAAAAATCACTTGACCTGCTGGCTAAGCTCCTTCAGCCCAAGGTGTGGCTGGTCACCTTCTTTTGCAAAGTGAATTTGTCCAGTTCCAGTTCAAATGAACTTGAATCCAGCAGGTCACTTTTTGCAAAGCTGCTCTCAGCCAGTCAGTCCCCAGCCAGTACAAGCGTGTGGTATTACTCCATCCCAGACACAGGATTTTCTACTTGGCTTTGTGGAACTTCATTCAGTTCCTCTAAGACCATTTTTCCAGACTTTCAAGATGGCTCTGAATGGCATCTCCCACCTTCCAGTGTACCAGCCACTCTCCCCAGTTTGGAATCATCTACAAACCAATTCTCACCATGCAGGTGTTATGGGTTTAGCCATGTAGGCCTAAATTTAGGCTTTAAAACTCAGATTTGGGCCTGAAATTGTCAGCTGTCTTGAGCTGGGCTGGGCTGGCTGACAGCTGACCTCTTCTAGCCAATAGTATTGTATTCCACCCCATCTTACATCATCTCAATAGCAGTAAAGTCCAGTGTGTGGGTGTGGCTNGTTTTTTTCCCTCTCCCTTTTCTTCCCTTTTCCCTTGGCTGGGTGGCGGGGTGGGGGAAGAGCCCTTTTTACTCTCTCTCGGACATTTGGCATTTTGCCAGCTCAACCCAAGACAGCAGGTCACTACCAGAAGCATTAACAATAGTTTCTGTGAGACACTACAAGGAACCAGCACTATCCTAGTACTTCCTAGCACTATCTCTACCCTTTTGGCCTGACAGTATTACCAGTCTTCTACCCACCTTCTTGGTCACCTAGTCAGTTCTTCTTTTATCAGTTTGTCTAGGAGGATGCCATGGTAGACAATGTCACAGGCTTTGCTAAAGTCAAAGTTCATATTTGTTTGATTTGAATTGAATTAATTTTTTTTAAAGAAATAAATTTGCTCTGCCAGATTAATGATGGAGCAGATGTTTTCTGCCTCCCGAGTCAGAATAAAACCTAAGGTACACAGAGCTGTGATCTAAATTAAAAGTGCTTACTCTCCCCAGCTCTGCAGACTACCACCTCTCCAAGAAGCAAACTCATGTATTAATGTGAAGAAAAACATTGAAGCCAGTATTCAAAGAAAATGTTTGACTGTAAAAGAGTAAAATTTATTTACCCATCTTTTACCTTGTAATAAAATCGTTTCAATATTTTACTGAGATAACAAAAGGGATCTGATTTGCCAAAATACGTAATTAAGAAGTGATAAGTGGACCACTGCAAAAAGGAAAGTTTCATGTAAAATAATGGTGTTAGAAGGCATTATCATTCCATCATATGAAGAAAAGGAAGCTTATAAATTTTTTTGTACAGAAGAAAGGCAGAATAATGCACCAAAATAATGAGAAATCAAGAAACATACATTTTCATGTAAGTGCTACAGCCTTCAAGCTATCAGCTATTCCAATTGGTTTTCTTATGATCAGCTATCCATCCTGCAAAAAACCAAACCAACATTTTCACAAAGACCAATATATTTCCACAAAACCATGGATTTTCTGCCAGTTGCATTACTGGAAGGAACATCATTCACAACTGATGATATTTTATTCTTCAGTGATTATTTAAATGTAAAGTCCTGGGAACCATGATATCTGGGAAATATCTCTTCTTCTGTGTGCTACAGCCATAGCATTCTGTGTGCCACAGGATCCCAGTCTTTATAATGACTGGGCTAAACATGACATAATCAAATTTATCTCTAATGTAACACAGCCTTCTTTAACTCAGCTTCTGTTCTGTAAAATTCAATGGTTCTAAGGTCAGAATTCCTATACAATTCTTCTCATTTGTTTAATTTTTTTTTCTCCCCAATAAACGGGAAGAGTTTGCAGCACAATTTAGATACCGTTTTATTAACAACACACAAAATCCTTTCTTAATGCCAGCCTCATCCACAGTGCTTTCTGTGACATGACTTGACACACTGGCAGATTCTTTGGGACATAATTTTTCTTCAGTTTTTTCTTTATTGTGGCATGTCTAAATCTATTTCAGTAGGTTTTCTCACTTATTGATTTTTTTCATTTTCAGTAGTGCATATTACTAATACTTTTTTACTTGCTGTAGGGTTTTATTTTCCTTTGCACTCAATTGACAGTATTTTTTTTCAGCTTCACAGGTAATTTTGTTGTGGTTTTGGCTTAAAAATTAAATGAGAGAGACAGGGAGAAAATATCTAATCTCTTTTTAACTGGTGTGCCACAGAAACTCAAGTTTCCCAGACTGCCAGTAGCACTACCATCATAAAAATATTTCATTATTTATTAATAATTCATCACATTCCGCCTTAAGAGAGTTCAAAAATTCACCAAGTCACAGTTCAGTGAGCTTGTTCTCAAAGCTTCTGGACAGATAAAAACATCATAATTACATGAATATAATGTGGAAAAAGGCTGCATAAAGTTGCACAAAATGTTAAATGTGTTAACATTTTTACAGTAAGACATTAACATCTGTATTTTCATATATTGACATATTGCTTTGTGTTAAATGATGCAAAGCTTGCAAAGTCTCAAACTTCAGCCTAGGTCTTGCAGGAGGATCTTGTGAATCTTCTTTAAGTATCACTCTAAAAAAATGTCACTTTCTGTTTCTAGAACCAGACTGGATAGCCCATTACAGAATAAAAGTAAAGACAATGTATTTCTATTTGCATTTTCATATGCATTTTCCTAACATACACATTTGAACAATCTGCTTTGATCTATTTTTGTCTTTCTAACAGAGGCGTATACTGCTGCTCACTCTCTCTTCAGACAAGTGAGGAAGTGCTTTGGACATGTCACTGCTGAGGAAGTCCATGCTACAAATCCCATCGCTTGCCATTGCAAGAATTTTATCATAACAAAAACCGCCGCCTTCAACCCTCCATGCATGCTTTTCCTGCCTCTTCCTGGCTGCAGGCTGTCTGGGGCTTTCTCCAGCAGCAGGTCTGCAGGCCGAGCTGGCTCTGTGGCAGGGATGACCTCATCCTCACACCACACAGCTGCAGAGGCAAGCTGTGTGCCCTGCATTCCAAACAACAGATTTCTGGGGAATTTATTTGTTCACACATGAACAGTAAATCAGCATTCAACACTGCTAAGCTGCAGAGGGATTTTGCTTTGTGGGAAATGCCTAAGTGTGAGGTTTGTATTTCACTGTTAGGAATGAGAAATAAAATGCATAATCCATCTAACAAAGATATATCAGAAACAGCTTAGAGAAACCTACAAAACCCTGGAATATAAACAGCTCTGCCTGTAGTCAGACACTCCACACAGTGGATCATGTACTACACCTACACATTATAGTTAAAGGGCCAAACTTCAGTTCACATAAATAAATGATTTAACTAAAATGACTAAATAAGCCATAATATATTAAAAGCCTTCTGAGATGTGCTATATGCTGTCTGCTACCCTAAGCCTATCACTAAATCATGTACAAGATGCAACCCCATCTGCCCACCTGACTGCTTTCTGTCATGTCCCTGGGGGCATCACCATCCCCCAGGGCTCACTCCACCCTGGCCAGGGCCCAGGACTCCACACCAGCTCCTGTGTCCATTGGTCCCTGCTCCAGCTCCCCAAGGTGGGTGATGGCAGGGCCTGACAGTCAGGACCTGTCCCACCCCAGCCAGAAGCAGGGCAGCCAGGACCACTGGAGACCCCCAGTCCCAGCATCAGTACTTGCCTGGGCACAGGGACCAGCCAAAGCTGGGCTGGGATCTGCACCTGTGGGTGGGCTAAAATTTTTCCTAGGATTAAGTCAGCCACATATCCCAGGGGCTGTGTAGTGCTCACAGACAGCTTAGAGATCGATCACTCACGTGTCCACAGTTCTTTTGGCTTTAAGATGGGTACCAGAGCTGACTGTAGGGACAGGGCACATGTGGTGTGCCCACAATGGGAGCTCCCACAGACTGGACCCTCTGGTCTGACAAGGAAGTGTGCCCAGGCAGCATGCGCATCTTCAAAACACTCTTCTTCTGAATAAACCTCCAAGCATAGCAGGACTGACAGCTGTTTCTTGGTTCTCTGAAGAGGAGCCATGTCTGAGAGGGAAAAGATGCTGTAACCTGGCTTTTGTCAATGTAAAAAGCCAATTTTCCGGTTCAGGGAAAGGCCTCACGTCAGAATTGCAGCACACAATAGTGAACAAACTACAGTCATCTCCCCATCCCGAGCCAGTCTGTCCTTCCACTGCATGTTAGTCCTTACACAGTGTTTTATCAACCCCTCTTGAACATTTATATTGAAATTTGTTCTCTCTGGAGTATGAGGTTTGGGATCTAGACTGTGAATTCAAGTCTCTGCTAGTGATTAAATTCTAGAGAGGTGAAAATAAGCATTTTCCTGCTGAAATCAGTGAACCAACACAGCTTTACAGTGAGCAGGCCTTTCACACCATGAAGCTGTAATGAATAACCTTTTGTGGAGTTTAATGCATGTACAAAGAACCCCTTTCCTGCATTTTTTCATTGTCTCCCCTCCAATCTAAAGCAATTAGAGGTCAACTGAGGCCATTCTGCTTAAGTACAATGCACTGTTCAGTCAGGGCATCCAACCAACACAGGAGACACAAGAGTGAAATAACACCTGGCACAGACGGTGAGAGGTAGTTCACCTCTCACCGACACAATGCAGATTTGCTGACAGCTCTGACTCCTGCATTGCTTAAACTCCTTTTGATTGCAAAATGGCTGTGCTGCCTGCACAGCCATGCAGGGGATCGGCAGCAGACCTGTGCTCAGTCTGATGAGCCATTTCGCTGCAATATTTATACCTGCTGCACAGAAAGGGAGAGCAGGACTACACCACCTCTGTCCTCTGACATTGCCCCCCATCTCTGTAACAGCCCTCTGCAAGTCCCATGTTGGAGGGATGGAAAGGAGAAGGAAAATAGTCCTTGCACTATGAAGTAAGTTTCCTGTGTTTCAAACACTGACTGTAAAGAAACCTCTGATATTCTGGAGGCACCATCCCAGCTTTGCTGTTATTATGAAACATGGTGAAATTTTGCCAAGAAACACCACAGTTCAGAGTGGGCAGTATCTAAAACCCAAAGCCTTGAGAACATAGAGAAGAATCTAATTGGATGGAAATAAGTTCCTCCAACAGAGTGTTCTCCAACTCTGCCACTTGATAAGTTATAGAGTAAAGGTTCCTCAGTGTAATGGAGGTAAGACAGATGACTGGCAATCATAAAAAATTTGAAAATCAGTGTTTGAGAAGCGTGGGAGCTGTGGAAGTGACACAGTGCAAAGGGAAAGAGCTGTGAAGTAGAGTAGTCAGACACAGACCTACAAATATGATGGATATTTTTAGTTGATGGCAAATTTGCTGGGGGAGGAGAAAGGAACAAGGACAGAAAAAGCAGTTGTCATTGAACGGAAAATCCTGTCACTGTTGAACACATCATTTCAATATTGAATGGAGTTTTTTACTAAAAGCAGAGTTCTAAGCAAGAAATCCATTTGAAAAAAAAAAAAACCTGAATTCTTAATTTTGAAAGTCAGTGCAAAGTATTCAGATTATTTTGGCATGTGTTGGAATTTCTACAACTGAAATTTAACAAAGTCTCGCAAGTCTATAGACTATTTTCATGCCACTGAATCTGCATCTTTCCATTGAAGATGTTTCAGCTTTAAATATTTATCCAACCTCATCAGTAAAAGAGATGTTTTTTCATGACAGGAATTGCAGCTGAAAATATTTGGTATTCTTAGCGTCCAGCCTTCACAACATATTTTGCATAATATGAATTTTCTTCTACTATATACCACTACAGCACCATGTGTCTTCACCACAACATAATGAGTTTCAAAATAAAGATTACTTGCTGGATCTAACATAGCATTATATTATTTTTTACCATTCTAGATAAATCAATAGAGAGGACTTAAAATATTGTGTAGAAAGCATTTTAAAATCAAATGTTACATTCCCTCTGGAGAATGCAACTACAGCTGCATCTGAATAGCAACACTGCATCTTAAACAAAGGCAAATATTAACTCATTTTATTTTAACCTCATACTTCCTAATGCTGCATGCTGTTGCAGCAAATGCTAAATATGTTGTATATTTGACAATATTTAAAGTGGCAACATGAATACAGCTAAATTTCACTGTAATGGATTTTTCCAGCTTCGCCTGCTTTAAATAAACACTCTCTTACTGGAGAGTAGAAAACCAGGGATGCAATGCAGCCAGAACAGCCCAGTGAGAGGCTTTTGATCTTATTCCTCACAAGGACTAAGGGAAAGAAAAACATGTCACACTCAGCCATCAAAAAATAACATCCCAATGCGCCCTGGGATTACTAGATGCCTAGCAAGGTAATGACACAAAAGAATCACAGCCTGTCTTTCAACATGCTGAAATAGGGTCCTGCAACTGGGAGCACAGCTCATGGGCTCCCTCAGGCCTACCCCAAGACCCCTTGACAGGCAAGCAGCAACAAAAGGTGCCTTTTCTAGCACAGCCTTACATGGACACCCAATGAAATTCCGAATGCGTTTCTGTAGAGAGCAGTGTGCCCTACACTGCACCTGGCCACACATGAATAGGTCTGCCAGCCCTCACTGTAAATCAAGGTAAAAGCAGCTAGACAGACACAACAGAGAGGAACTTGCCTCTGATGAGAAATCTCGTATTTAGGAACAGAACTCCAGCGGGGCATGTGCATTTATGCGCACGCACATTCTTGGTTCCTAGCAGAAATTTCCAAAAGTCAAGGTCATAGGCCTGCCCAGGCCTGACCCTCTTGATTTTGAAAGGGTCCAAAGCAGGTTGAGGAAGTGTTTTTCTTAAAGACTTCCTTTTGAATTTAATGAAGAATCATCTCAGTGTCCCACAAATACCCAACACAAAGGGGAGGAAGAAAGAACCTGCCTGGCAGGTGGATACACCACTACAAATGCATGCACCCACATAAGCACACACACATTCATGAGACGTTTCAACTCTTATTCTCAATTATCTTTTTCCTTGAGCTTGCATTTAATATGCAGGCAGTAAATATTGATCTATTGATATTAAATAGGGCCTATGCTTATTTATAGTAGTTATAGCTGCTGGGATAGACACACTGCCAGACTCAACTACTGTTGTGACTAAAAAGCCAAAAAGCCTGTATCAATCTACATCAGCCACCTGACCACCTCCTGTGACAAAGCAACATCAATACTGGCAAAACCACGAAGTTTCTTCAGAAAACAAGGGGGAAAACAACCAAAAAACTCACATAGACATAATCCTTATCTTCAGCATCTCTTATTAATTATTTAACATGCTGTTATATAGGTGATTATTGCCAAGCATTCGGCTTTCTTTGCCAAGCCCAGTGATTCAGTGTTGCAAAATTCATTGACTATAATTCACTGGACTTCTGTCTTTTCTGCCAATTGCCAGCCATCACCCAACTTGCAGGACAAAGTGCCTGAGTAGAACCAACTCCTGGAGGACTCCACTTTAGCCCACAACACCTCTAAGGCCTGAGGGGAAGCTGATGTTTGCTATAAATGACAGAGGCCACCAGAGCCACAATGATTGGAAACAACCTCCAAATCTGTGGGCATGATGATCAAGAGACAGCAATGGGTTAGTGAAGGCTGACCTGCTCCTGGCAGCACAAGAGCAGCACAATGTGTTGCTGTACTTCTACCTCTATTCGCTTATGTCTTCCCTTCATGGACTTATCCTGAGATCTGTCAGTGAAACCGTGTTTAGCCAGTCTTGTGCCTGAGCTGTCGACACTTTGCAGAAAACAAGGCAACTGCTGTGTCTTCCCTCAAAAATCAGCTTTGCATCATGCTGAGTGCTGGATGACTACAGGAAAAAAATACTCCTTCTGTCAACTTCATCTCAGGAGTACTAAGCATAAAGAAGAAAAAACATAGCGTCATTCAAAATGCTGCCTCTTTAAAAGCATAACAAATCCTCTGTGGAGCAAAATTACCAAATTGGTTCATTGTTTCAAAGGGCCATTATGCATATAGATATGTAAAAAATGTGTGTGTGTGCTATTTTCTGCATTCTTTTCTCAAAGCTGCTGATTGTTCGAGTGTGTGTGTAAATAAAGTTTTTACATTCATAATCAACCACCTCCTTTTCCTTCCCTCCACTCATACCTTATTCTTTCCATACTGCTTCAATCCTTTGTTAGTAGCAGTAATCACACAATGACATTTGCCTGAGAAACTTCAGGAGAATCAAAAAGAGGAAAAAAATTCTTTTCTTCACATATTCATGAAAGTGTAACATTTTAGGCTCTTTTCCCCCCCATGACTCAACATAAAATCATTCTTTTAAAAAACATAACTTTAATATTTTTGGGCAAAGGAAATTGGGATGTTTTTCCCAACAATGTGAAAATGACAGTGATATTGCAAAGAACAGGCAGGAATGGCTTGACTCTGCTTCTTCCCCTCATCTATTCAGCTTCTGTCTACTCATACTATATTGTATCCACTAATATTACAGAAAATAACTCGGACAATCTTTTACTGGTCTTGATTTAGGTCAGAGAGGAAGAAGGATAAACTCCTTTTTACATAAAAAGCAGCTTTTTTCACTTTTGGTGAAGAAAAACAGGAATGAGAAACAGGAAAGAGAAATGAGAAGGGGGAATGAAAGAATAAATGGAAGGAAAAGACAGAAAATGGAGAGTTCATTTTATTTTTTAATTTGTTTTGGATTCTTATAAATTATAAGTCTTTTCATCAGGCTGTTGCAATGTCTTTCCAACTCTGAACCATACTGCAGCCCTCATAACTCATGTCAATTTATACCCATAAGGTCATAAGGTATTTTTCAGGAGATATGTAACTTTAACCTAGCTTGAGACTTGACAGACTGCAAGTACATAATTGTTCTTTAGTTACCCACCAAAGCTGGTGTTGAATCAACTATTTTTATGCTAACTTGATCTGTTTTCACAGGCTGCTTAATAAACTTCGAGTTAAACTGTGGCATGTAATACATTAAGAATCTCTGAGCCTAGAAAATTCTCTATTACAAACCTTTTAAATATAATCAATGCACTGTTAGAAGTAATTCAGCTTGATTTTAACTGAAGTCTAAAACCATAAATAACATGGCATTTTTAAACAAAATAAAAACATGGCATATTTTCTCTCATATCATGCAAAGCTATTTAGATTCATCAATCCCAAATTCATGAGACATTCTAGAAACTGTGGTTTGGACAAAAGCAGTTTGAAGTTTTCAGAACCATGATTGGATTTCTTAGCAGTTATAACACAAAAGAATCCAGATGTCATTGACCTGGACAACTCATTGCTAGCATTGTACACAACTGAAGCACATTTGTGAAGCTTTCCTGTTAGAATAGTGTGCTTATGTTTATCTTTAGAACTGCTTGTCATCATTGTCTGTTAGGCATTTTCATCCGTGTATTTTCCAAACAGTTTTATAACGTAAAAATCAAAACTAAACCTTTCCCTTGTAGTGGTTTCGTAACTACTGCAAGATTTATACATTACCTTAACTTAAAAGTGCAACAGATGGGTTGTTAGCAGGAAACCATGAAATTGTTAGGAAGACGGCAAGAAAAGAAGAAAATGCAAAAATTGCAAGTCTTTCTAGACACAGCCTTTGAACTACTATAGTACTCTTCTGTCATCCTGGTGAATGTCTGTTCTTTTGGAAAAGTGTATTCTTATGCTAGCAGAAAAGTATAAGGGCTCACAGGGCATCCTTCTCAAACTATGAATAAGGGGCCTGCAGCAACACATTGACTGTGATATGCTCTGATATTTATTATACTGCATTAATGTTAACTGAGGAACATCATTATGATCATAGTAAAAGACAAACAAGGTAATATTTCTGTAATTTTTTTCCCCATCTGTAGACATACAGGAAAATGTCTGCATTGAGCCATGACATAAGAATTTAGCATCTTTTCCACATTATACTCAAGGATTTCTGATCAACTTCGGAGACCCAGAATAATTCTTTTAATACAATTTAGCTAAATAATTTAGTTGATGGCATTTATTCTGTGGAAAAAAAACATAATGGCTAATTTTTTTTAAACCCTCCATGCCTATACTGCTACAAAATAGTAAGAAGTTGTTATTCTTACCAAGCATCAACAGAGGGTATGGAGAATACCACTCCTTAAGAAAAAGCTCAGATATATAGGGAGACCGTATAAGGGTAAAATAAGTAGCTGAAAGATGAATCACTGAAAAAAAAAAACTAGAGAGGTTTGATGGGAAAAAATTATGGAAAGAACAGGCTACTTTTTAGAAACATTCATAGGTGGAGACATTAATTATTTTTAATTTCTAGACATGTAAGGGGATTTTTTTTTTAGAGAATGAATGATTTGCATGTTTAATACTGATGGGAAAACATTTTTGTGCGTAGTAAAAATCTTTTAACCACTCTAGAGGCCTGGTGTTCCCATCAGCAATACTATATATCAGGTTAGAAACAGCTTCTCCTCTCCCTGCATTAAGCGTTCGGATACTTTGCAAGTATAAAAACACATGGTACGTGTGACTGTAGCTACCACAATTGGGCAATTAGGGCAAAATCTCCTCCAGGGTTTGTCACCCTCCCTGGCCACACTCAGGAACGGAGCAGAGGGGAAGCAGAAGCCTGGGAGACAACGCAAGGGGAGATCGGAAGCGCACCAAGACCATGATTGTGTCGAGTGAGAGCAGAGCAAGTTGCAGAAAGTCAAGGATGATGTGCACTGGCAGAGCCTCCTGACTGCGACAGGAGCCGCGGGAGAAAGCCACAAGTCTTCACGGTGCTTTAGGAAACACACAAATGACAAAATCTCTGCTCCAAAAAGAGCTCCATCTCCTAATTTCTACCAAGCCAGCCAACACCAGCTCCTGGAACCAGATCAGACACCGCCCCGCATCTCACTGCACCACCTTGGTGTGCCGTTTTCCAAGAGGTAAATCTATTTGCCAACTTCTATTTTTGTCGGATCAACTTGTTCCCTGAAGCATAATGAAAACTCCTTGCCAAATCAATTTGTATCTGAAGATTCCTGGTTGCCAGCTCCACTCTGAGTTACTTCATTTTGTCTGCATGTCAGAACTATTAGGCTGGCGACTGCTTAAATCTTTCCTTATTGTCACAGGTCGGGGGGTGCTGGATAATCGCAAAGCGAAGCAAAATGTCTGCCCTGAGGAGACAGCGCTGCAAGTGATGTGGCAGCATTAAAAAGTACGAGCAGTGGGCGCTGTCACCACACAGCGGGAGAGGTGAAGGGGGTTTTGGCGTTTCTCTGCAGCTGTGCAGGTGGCACAATGCCGAAGGACGCGGGACCGTGCTTTTAGCAGGGGCTGAAGAGCCGTTCAGCATCAGCCCTGCTGCAGGCGACACGGCCGGGAGTCCCAGCTCCTGGTGTGGCTGAAACCTGCCAGACTTGGCGGTGCAATTAGCTGAGTAATCCTACAGCATTCATGTCCTTCAGTGATGATGGTTTGGGTTTGGGGTTTGTTTTTGTTTTGTGGTTGGTTGGGGTTTTTTTGACCCAGTATGATATTTTGCTCTGTCAGGAAGTGAGTAGCAAAGGCCAGTGCCCAAGAAGAGATGAGTCAGGTTATGGTGGACAGACAAAGGAATCAGATCTGCAGCCTGGCACGAGGAGCGTGAGGCTGTCAGCGTGTTCCAGAGAGGCACAGGGGTTTTGTCAAAGGCGGTGCTGAGTCATGAATGACAGCAAGGAGACAAAGGAAGATTGAAGGTGAAACAGCGTATACACAGAGAGGATTAACAGGAAAAAGCCTGCGTCTCATATTATCCTTTCCATTCTTCAGAGCTTCACAGGAAATTATGTGCCTTGGGTTTTGAAAACAGCTTGTTGCAGAAGCCGTGTGTGCTCTGCTCTTGGTTCATTCTGCATGCTTTGCTGTGAACTAGGGCAGTGCTGATTAGTTAGACAGCTCATAACCCTATTCAAGATTTTTCCCCTCAGGAAGAAAAAAAAAAAGCTGATGTAATTCCCCAGAGCTGCTTCTTTGGCTTTGCTATTGCATAGCTACACAGTCTCCCGGAGTAATTGTCTAATAACATCCCAACCCCCCTCTAGACTGAGGGACCTTCTGGCTGCTTTTCTTTGCCTGTGTTTTCTGCTTTATGTAAGGAATGAAACAGGGAGAGCAAAATCAGAAGAATGAAAAAGGTGATGAAATTTTCAGTTCAGACACAGAAGATACATTCAGTACTGGATGTCAGAGGGAAATCTGAGAAAGAAGCTTCTGCTTTCCAAACTCTGACTTCTCTACCGATGGGGTGAAACTGAAGTGGGAGGCGGCAAATGACAGGCTGCTGATCCTCTGCAGCAGAGACCTTTCCGAACGGTATCAGCCATAACTCTGTTCAGTTCTCTGCCTCCCTTTCCAGCACACCACATCATCGTTTAATTGATTCTGAAAACTTGCTCCTCCATCACACCCACAGGTCTCATAAATGCACTGCAGTTAAAATCATCTTGGCCTGAGGGCTGAAAGATCACATATATATCCAAGCCCTTGTCTGAACCCCCCAAAATACAAGTCTAGAAAAACAACAAAAAATCTGCTTTCAAATAGGCAGGAAAAAACAGACCTGCTGAAGGTCTGTTTTAAAGAAGCAAATGCTGCATTCCCCTAAATCAGTGACCACTCACTTTAAAAATGAACATCTGAGAAAATAAAGGAGATAGACTTGGAAGGCCAGTCACATTTGAATGTAAGCTAGTGTTTATATATTTGTGGAGGGAAATGATTTTGCAGTACATGGCAAACCAGCTTGCTGCCTCTGTAACTCTTTTTCTCACCTGAAAAGTAGGTCAACAATCCTTATGGCTTTGAAAAGCAGAAATGAGGAATGCCTGTTGAAAACAAGGAGGGTTTGAGTCGTAAACAGAAAGAAATACTAGTTTTAACTTTTGTATGTGAGCCTTCAGTATAGAGATAGAAGTCAGGCACCACTGCACATTATCTGGTGTTCACAACAAGAGCCAGCTGTACCTCAACTTTTCCGTACTCTGCTTCAATGTCCATACAAGTGGATGAGTTGCAATATACTGCCTGCAGTGACATAAAATCAACACCTCTTGCATGTGGAACAAGGACAAAAAGGGAGAGATTGACTGGGATGGCTTTAAAAACAAGGAGCTATTTAGAAAAAGGAAGATGGCAAGGTAACCAAAGGATCAGATGATTCAGCATGTCCCACTGTAACTACCTCAAACATTACAGAATAAATGGGATCTTAAACAATTTATGGATGCTGACATCATCACAACAAAACCCAAAGGGAAAACAGTAATTACATTTCTTGCCCTCCCTTGGAATAAACATCTGCCAAGGGCACTATGGATTTTACGGTCCCAAACCCAGCAAATCTAAGAGAATTTCTATTTCCCCTGTGACAAAAACATTTCTCATTTAAAAGGATTAGGAATTGATGTATTTTTAAAAGCAATGAGCAACTATTGGGAAGGCCTCTGTTTTCTGCCATCAAGAAACCTCCAGCACCAAATGTGAAGCACTCGCCTGTTGCGATGTAGCAGGAAAGTTCTTTACAGAACTAAACATGCTGACGCTTATGCCAGTATATGCTCACATACACATGCATACTAACACGATTTCATCTGTAACCACAACTAGTGCAGTTGCATATTTTTCTTTTCAGTTTTCCTGACAGCCTACTGAGAGCACTTTATTTTACTTAAACAGGAAGAGAACGCCTGGGACCCTGTGGTTCTGGCTGCCTCGCTTCATCCCATTACACAGCGACTGCTCAGAAAAAGATCCTGGGCAAAAGCTGAAGCTTATTGATATTCTAGCTTAGATAAACATGACTGCATATGCATTAGTGAGGTAAACTGAATAATAAAATCCCAAACAATGCAGGATTGAATAATTGCATTTTGTTTAGCTATACAACGAATTTTCAATAGCTCTTTTTAAAAAAACCCAAGTATTTTATGACTTTGGTTGAGATTGCAAGCATTAGTGGTGTTTGTAATGTGTCCAGTAATTCTGGTGGATCCTTGTCAAATTGCAGCAGGCTTTCCATTTGGATTTTCTCCATCATTAGGTCTTATTTTCCTGTCAGTTTGCCCATTTTGTCATGGGTTTCTTTCAGACAACAGACTGGGCAACATACCTTCAGCAGCAAAAGAAAGCAAACAATCAGTAAAAATAAAAATATGTTTTAATGATTATTTCTGCAAAAGATTGTTTATCAGAACGTATAATATAAATGCTAGATTCATGGTAGTCATTTCAGTTTTCTCAAGCACAGAAAAAAGCTTTTCTTTCCCTTATTATCTTCCAAGACAGAGTGGATACACTTGGACTCTGTTTAGACTCTTGACATGTATTAAAACAGTCCAACGAAAGCTAACTGGCCAAACTCAGCTGTGATAAGAGTTAGAGTTTAAGCTGCATTGAAAATTTAAATTACTAAGAAAAGGGGTAGTTGTTAATATTTTTCCGCTGGTGCCTGTTCAACACTCAAAGCTAATTCCAAAAGCTTTTCAATCACACTGGGAACTTCTCACAGGTAGAACTGACCCTATGTTTATTATAGACACTGCTGTTGATGTAAGTAAACATCAGTTTACACCAAGACTGAACTCTACCATCCCCTTTATTGCTTTTGCTGAAATCCCACTCTTGTTCCAGGATCCGTGCATTGTATTAATCAGTGCAATTTTCTGATATTACTGGAATGGTATTAGATTAAGTCAGCAAAGAAAGTGGCTTTCTCAGCGTATATCCTACCCCTTCCCTCATCCCCTTTTGCTTGAAAATGTAGAGCAGCACAAGAAGCATTTTGTGAGGGTAAATGACCCATCAAATGCACAGCTTTCTTTGCTCCAGAACCACAATGTGGACAAATTTGGCAGTGCCCACAATGTAAGCTCTAAGTCACTGGGGAGCAGAAAGAGCTGCGCGATAAAGAAACACACACTCCTGTTTTGGTTTGGGTTTGAACCAAAGTATGAGATTTGTGACAGGATGAGAGGGCACAGTCTTAGGCTGAGCCAAGGGAGGTTTAGGTTGGACATTAGGAGGAATTCTTCACAGAACGGGCTGCACAAGGAGGTGGTGGAGTCACCAACCCTGGAGGCCTTTAAGGGAAGACTGGACATGGCACCAGGTGCCATGGTCTGGTTAACATGGTGGTGTTCGATCACAGGTTGGACTCGATGATCTCAGAGGTCTTTTTAAACCTAATTGTTCCTGTGACTGTGATTTACAGTGATGCTCCTGTACGGGAACGACCCTTTGCAGGCTGGAGAAGAGCCTGGGCTGTGCGGGAGCCCCTGGGCCGAACAGCCCCTTTGGTCCTGACAGGAGCGAGGCGCACACGGCCCACCCCTGGGCCCTTCAGAGCTGCAGAACCACCCCGGCCGCCCGCAGCGTGCGGGGATCGCCAGGGCAGCGGAACAGGCGGCGGCCGCAGCCCCGCCAGCACCTTCTGGGGTGTCCGAGGTGTGGTTTCCATTCCCTGCCGGCGGAGGTGGCCCTTCCCTCCCTGGCGGGGCGACCCCAGGCCATGCCCGCGGGGACAGAGAGACCCTCCGAGCCCCCCGCGCGGAACAGACACTCCCAGCCATGTGAGGGATGAGGGGTGAGGGGTGCGGGGTGATGGATAAGGGGCGCAGGGTGAGGATGAGGGGTGCTGGATGCGGAGTGAGGGGTGTAGATTGAGGGGTGCGGAGTGAGGGATGCAGGCTTAGGGGTGTGGAGTGAGGGATGCAGGGTGCGGGGTGAGGATGAGGAGTGAGGATGAGGGGTGCGGGGTGGGGGTGCGGGCCGGGTCCGCCCCCGCGCCGGGTCACGTGGTCCCGGCAGGGGGAACCCGCGCTTTGTTGGGGGTCTGCGCCGGCCCCCGCGCGGGTACCGACAACCCTCGAAGAGAGGGGCACTGCTGCCCGGCCGCGCCCGTCCCCTCTGCCACCCCCGCCCGCGGCAGCGCAGGCACTGCCCCTTCACAGAGCTGCNCGCAGCCCTGCCAGGCCTTGGTGCGAGCGGCATCACGGCTGTCCCAGCAAACAGCCTTCGGGAGGACGGGCAGGGACAGCCACCCCTGCGGGCACTGCCCCTTCACAGAGCTGCCTTCCTCCTCCCCTGCTTCTCCTCCGCAGCCCCCTCAAGAGCTGAAACTGAGGGGGCTTCAAAGTGTAAGCAAAGCGCAGGATAATTGCTGGCTTCTGTAGGGGAATGCAGATGGGATAAAATCCCTTAGCAGGGGCTTCTCCGTGTTCATCCTCCTGGTGAGCAGCCCCCGTCAGACGGGATCTGTCGAGGCATTCATGAGATTTGACCCACTGGAACTAGTGGAGAAAAAGTACTGTTCTATCGATACACCAAGTGCCCTAATCGCCAGTACTTTCTTTGCCTGCAGGAAAACTTGCTTCGATTTTTCTCTCCTTTCCAAGCTTAATGATCAATTAAATACCGGTTTCAAATCACCTTTCCTACACTTCCTTTCCCTTCTCGCCCCCAGACCTTGCATTGCAGACATCTGTTTCTGGCTGCCTGGGCTAAATAGAGCCTTTCCTTGGAGCCTTTCCTAAATAGACCCTTCCCTTTTCCTCGGTGTGCCGAGCGGCCGGGCAGGGGGAGGGGAGCCAGGTTCTTGTCCTTTGACCTCTGTTAGGATAAGAAACGCGGGTTAAAAGGTCAAGGAAAACAATTGCAAGGCTTCTACTGCTTGAATAGCGTGCCAAATAAACTTATCCCGGGGATTTGGAATGATCCTTTTATGGGAATTTCTACCTCCCTCGGGATTGTGCAGGCTGACCTTATGGGAGCTGCGGGCATGCTCCATTGTTTGGTGGGGAGGGGACGGCGCGGCCGCAGCTCCTCTCAGGACCTTGGTAGAGGATGCAGAAGTACGAGGGAGCAGGAGGAGGGCTCTGCAGCCTGCTTTAACTCTTGTGAGCTTCCCTGAAATTTGTCAGCCGATACATTGACTTCTTGCCTTTTAAATGGTTTCTAATCTATAACGTCAACGTTTACAATTAAGGAGAAAATACTGGCCCGCTGTGCTTTTTACACCAAGTGCACCACTGTGGCTCTGTTTACTAATGAAGTACTGCTGTATGTGAGAGCAAAGCTATCCCTAAGTCTGTATAAAAGAATATTTTATTATCGATAGCTGCCTGGTAGTCATAGGTGCTAGAACCTTCTTTGAATGGTTTCTCTGTAAGAATATTTTGTTGGTCCTGCACTGTTCAAATTTCAGCTGTGTAAACTGGCAAGCCAACAGCTTCATTGAGAAATTAGTCTCTTGGAATAAAATCTTTGGAATCTGCCTGGAAATTCTCCAGAGCTTAAAAATAAAAAAACACAAAGGATTTAAAAAAAAATCCAAAAAGTATTTCCCATGTTTAATTTTTTAGAATTTTATAGGAAAGGACATATTTCTGAAGGCAGGAAGTCACTGGATTTTTCCAAGTCAGTTTTTCATCTAAATCTTAATTCGTTTTGCCTTGTTGGTAAGAAATTCCAGACAAACTCACAAAACCACACTGAGGAAACCTCGTCATTGTGAGATGGTTCCAGGAGACACCACCAACCTTTGATACCCAGCAACAGGGGGAGTGCTGGTGAAAGGGAAACCAGAGTACTGGCTCTCTTCTTACTGTGGCTCTCTCCTTACTGTGCCGTCGCCTTTGCACTTGGGTCAGGGCCTGATCTACCAGTTGTACCGGTTAGTGTGGTGGAAAAAACCCAGCCTGTGTGGGCAAGGCTTTGTGTAGGCACGATTACAGCCCGTAGTCAAAACAGGCAAGTATACACCAGTCTGGCACATGGAATGTACCGTGCACATACTGGGCCCAGGGATTTCCTGCCTTTGCATGTGTAAGAAGTCATACTGGGGTTGTGGGCACAGTTCTGAAGTGCTGGTAACCCCAATAAAAAAGTCCTTTTAATACAGGGAATTTGTTGGAAGTATCAGGTGAGGAAAGAGCTACAAAAACTTGAAAATATCAAGAAGAAACTGTGCTTAGTTAATAAAAAAGTTTATTAAATCAATGATATTTTTGGATAACAGAAAATGAAGCAGAAAATACTTCACTGTGTTAGAGTGCTGAAGATGCCTCTATAAATGCAGTATAGACGCAGTGCATAGAGGTTACATAAATTGTAATATGTTCATTGGTATTTTTTAGTAAATTTTCCTCCTAAAAAGAGAGTAGTTTGGTTATATGTCCTGGGAGATCCTGCAATAATAGAGGCCAGTATTCTGAAACACTTCCTTTAGGTATGGATCCATGAATTGCTGGTTCCCTGTGGTTTTTTGCTGTTAACATATTTGTGTTACAAAGTGTAGCTGCACTCCTGTTCTATGTAAAATTTTCATGATGGGCAGAGAAATGTGTTACCTCAGGGCTGCTCTGATGACTTTTGAAGGTCTGTGGTTAGCCATCACTTTCCTGAAGGCAACTCCAAAGATTAGGTAGGCTCATCTTAGACTAAGGAGGTCCAAGTGGGCCATTTCCCTTCACTTAGTAGCCTGGCCCATCATCCCTGTTTCTGTATAAAAGCCCATTCACCACAAGTCTCTGGGGAATTCAGTCACTGCTGACTGGAGCAGCAAGGGAAGGGCTATGGGATACCCCTGAGTCCTTGCAGAGACAGAACTCCCCAGGGAATATTCCAATGGCTGGGAGCAAAACTGAGGCTAGTGAGCAGGTGGAACCCCACCTGGTTAGGCATGGAGTTGAGAGAGTTTCCATGAGGAGGTGGCCATCAAACCTCATTGCTGGCCCTATTTGCAGTCTAGGATGTGCATGCATGCAGGCTGTTTTTTCATCATTCTTGTTCCTGAGGATCAAAAGAGGTTCTTTGTTTTCCTAAGACAGAAAATAATGTTATACTTTTAACAGAAAAGGCAGTTATTTATTTTGTGGAGCAATAAAAATATTGGCCTCTCTGTAAAATTGCAAATCCTGACAGGTCTGCTCAGCGCAGGAAGAAACATTTGCCACAATTGCGTGTCCTTGCTGTTCACCCAGGGCTGGGAGAAAGATAGTCCCATCTCCTTGCTGTTGCTATGGGAACTTTTTCAGAGTTCTCTCAACTCTTCTTGCAGGGCTGTTGGAACAATGAAGAATATTGAGCAAAGAGTATCAACCATCATCCAAAGCATTTTAACAAATACCAAGTTTTATTTAAAACTACACCACCATCAGCTCTTGCCAGCTCTTGTCTAATTACTGTTGCAGCAAATACGGTGGCTTTCCAAGAACTCTGCTGAAGCTCCCCACAGCTCTGTTGCTCATCCATTTGGGTTACCTACTGAGTTACACTCTGCCTTGCAGTAAAGTAAATTCCATGTGCGTTTCCTCATGATGGTGCAATTAATTTATTTACTCAAGCAGTTCACTGAAACATTAGAATAGAAAGGCATATGGTGTGACCTACTTGCACAAGTCAGAGTCAATTTGTTATTTTCAGCACTGCTAACTTACTACATTTGATGCTTCTCAATTGATTCGCTTTTGTGTCCAACTCTGATATTTAATGCATTAACCTTAAGAAACGCAGATTTTATGCATACACATGTATTCTGTAACAGCACAATTAATTCCTTGATGCAGTTGTTCCTTTACCTTAATTCTTTATACTGTGTGGGTCACATTTTCAACAATCTACATCCAGGATCCTACTGCAGCACAAAAGTCATCACATCCTTGTGGACAAAACATGCTTATTTTCCAAGTACGAATCAGTCACACATTTAAATCAGGGTATTTTTTAGTTTTCACTCAAGGGGAAATTGAAAAATTTTTAAATTATTCTTCCAGGATCTACCCCATATAATAAGCCTGTGACGATTTTTTAACTGTTTCTTCTTAAGGTTAGAATTAGTAATTTTCTCTAATTTTATGCAACATCATGAACATGCCCAGTGACATAGAATCATAGAATCAACTGGGTTGGAACAGACCTCCGAGATCATCAAGTCCAACCCTTGATCCACCACCACTGTGATTACTAGATCATGGCACTAAGTGCCACATCCAGTCTCTTCTTAAAAATCTCCAGGGACAGTAAATCCACCACCTCTCTGGGCAGGCCATTCCAATGCCTGATTACTCTCTCTGGAAAGAATTTCTTTCTAATATCCAACCTAAACCCCCCCGGCAGAGCTTAAGCCTGTGCCCTCTTGTCCTACTGCTGGTTGCCTGGGAGAAGAGACCAACCCCCACCCGGCTACAAACTCCTTTCAGGTAGCTGTAGAGAGTGATGAGGTCACCCCTGAGCCTCCTCTTCTCCAGATTAAACAACCCCAGCTCCCTCAGCCCCTCATCACAGGACTTGTGCTCAAGCCCCTTCACCAGCCTTGTTGCTCTTCTCTACCTCCTCCAGTACCTCAATAGCTTCAACATCAGCACAGTAGTGACCTGTTGCACTGAAACAGAATAAATGTTATCCATTAGATTTTGGGAGTATGAAAAAGAAGGGGTTTTTTTTGTTTTTAATTGTAAACTTTCCTTAAGGATGCTTTCTTCTCTTAGAAAATGGAGGGAAAAGTACTAATGGTACAGGTGGTAAAAGGAAACAATAAGAGAGAAGTATTGAATGTGAAATCACACTGCTGCTAACCACAGTTTCAGACATGCAGGTGAGAAAAAAGAATTCATGTTACCAGAATCAAAATGTGTGTGATTCTTTAAAAAAAAATAGCAAAAATGGAAAGCTCTGTATTAGTACCATTTCTGTGAGTTTGAGCTTGAACGTAAATTGTGTGGTTTTATGGCGGTGAGTATTTGAGAAAACAGTTACCAGCTGCTGGGCTATGCTCTTCCAGGCTTATGCAAAAGGCTGCTCTGAAGATTAGAAAATGACATCCCTTGCTGCAGTTTGCATAGGTGTGCATACTGTGTACTGTTCCTTAGCTTTCTGCTACTCTTAAATCCAGACAGTGAAAAACATGAGACTCTTCTCTCCCATTGTTTCAGACGAAAAGAGTCCTTACCATCACCACATCTGCTCTCAAGCAGGGAGCTGAATGCCTGTTTGCATCATGGGGGTATAATCCTGCTCTGAGGGAAATTAAAGCTGAAGTTCATGAGATCTTCTAGAGCTGAATGACCCATGTGGTGCTGTAATTTGGAGAGTGAGGCCAGATGGTCCCACAGTCTGGGAAAAAGTGTGTCTATTGCCACAACTGTTCAGGGTGTCCAGGTTACTCCCCGGCCACCCCATGCAGCTGACACACATTTTAATCAAGCCGTACTACAGTGTACAGTGACATGATAAAGTATTTCTCTCAGTGATTCTGCTTCTCATGAGTGCTCATCTTTGGCACCCCCCAGTTCTTTTCCCACACTGAGGGGTGTGCTGGGTGGTAGCTCCACACACTGGTAATTACACTTGGGGATGGAATGAGACGAGCAGCCTGGTTGCTCTCGGTTTTGGAGAGGAAGGGTTGGTGAGAAGGTCAAAAACCTAATAGTGCCCATTTTCACAAAAAAAACCCCAAAAAAACCCACGTTGTATGGTTGTAAACATGCCCACAGCTCTGCTAGTGTCCCTCCCTCCATAGCTCACCTGTCCTCACTTCTGCTAGGATAGGGTTGTCTCCAGTAACTGGGAAGCAGCAGGCTTTGCCAAAGAGCCCACCACATGGCCAAAGAGAGGAGAAAGCAGAGGCTGCCTGGCACCTTGAGGGGATGGGGTCAGGTCAGAACTAGCTTAGGGCGCCAGAGAAAAGAAAAAATGAGACTTGAGTCACAGTTTCATCTCAGCTGCATGCATTTTGTGCTGTCAAAGGGGAATAACTGTTTCGGTCCAGAGCCTCAGCCTGAAGGACTCTGCTCACAAGATTTAGCTGGAGCAAAGTTAAATGCATCTGCTGGAGGGGCTGTGAGGCCAAGTTTTAAAAAGCCCTCACTCTTGTATCAGTACAGTTGCTGCTGCAAGGCCACAGAGCAAAGGAACACTTTCTATTCTGAAGTTTTTATTTTAAGGATGATGTGGATATTTTCCAGGATCAAGGACTAGGAGAGATAGAGGTGATTCCAGGTGGTGTTTTCAGAAGCATGGCTTCAGCTAACCTCACCAGCAAAAGTCTCATCCACTGCAGCAGAAAATAAATTAAACCAATGCTGAGTGTCTTTGTAAATCCCTGTCATGGGTTTGGCTGATGGGCCTAAATTTGGGCCTTGGAGTTCAGATTTAGGCCTGAAATTCTTAGGCTGGCATTTAATTTCTATCAGTGTTGATAACAGCTGCCTGCATATTGATTTTTTTATTGCAAAATTGTCCTTTGGTCTCTTTGCATGCTGCTTTTTTTACCAGTCAGTGCTCCCTACCCATCTAATCCCGTTCCTCACCCTGGCTTTCATAGCAATGGATTCTACTTGTACAAGCTCAGTGTATTTTTCAGGGTTCATCTACATTTATCATTACTGGATGGTTTTTAATATCTGTTAAAAAAATCTGAAATATATTCAAAAATTCAATTGGAAAACATCTTGGGAAGTGTGGGCATGCTCTAAGAATGGCATTTAAAAATGCAGTAGCTTACAAAAATATTTCTGTAAATTCTGTAAAAATTTAAAAAATACAAATTTTACATGAATTTCTCACAAACTGAATTGCGAACTCCAGTTGTTGAACATGTTACATCCCTGTAGGGCATTATTTTTCAAGCTGTAACTCTGTTTCCAGCAGTAGTGGACAACAAATTCCACATTTTTTTCAAGCTGAATAAAATTCTTGCTTTAAGGCTCTGTAGTCTCCGAATAGCTCAAATTACTTGTATTTCTTTTTCTACTCTCTGTTAGTACTTTGAGTCAGCAAAACAGGAAATGTCAAGGGACTGTTGAGGTGTGCTGCAGGTATAATAAATGGGTAGAAACATATTGTCGTCTGTTCTGTGTGTTAAGAACTCTCTGCTGGATTCAGGATACTGCTAAAACTGAAGGACATTTCAGGTGTTCTCCAGATATAAGAGAGGGCATCGTTCAGAGAGTAAATTAACTCAAGAGCAGACAGATGGCTTCTAAAAGTAAAACATACAGAGGAACATCTTCCCTCAACTACCAGACTATGCATTACCTGGACTTGGGTTGGCAAAGAGCAATTTTTTATGAAGATCTAAATGCCCAAGAGATCACCAGGCAAAGCAACTTTTCCAGGTGAATGTGTGCTTTGGGGTTACAGGGTACCATAGATACCACTGAAAAGAGTGTCATTTGTGGGTTTGGTTCCAATTCCCTCATACAGTTGTCTCAAAATTAACATGAAGTCTGTCTACCAGAGGCAAATAAAGTAGTCTTACACTGGACCTAGATTGTAATTTGGCTTGTGGTCTCCCATTTAGACTAGCCTCAGATTTGCGTTAAATAAGAAAAACTGAAAATTATTAAGGAGAACAAACACATGATCAACAACAACAGTAACTGCAATAAAAATTACTATATTTTCAGGAAACAGAAAAGTTTACAATGTCCACAATCCTGGAGTTTAATTAATGAAGTTATATACCAAGATGTGAATAGGATCTTACTAAAAAAAAAAATCACTCTGTACTATCAGTCTTCTGCATGATAATCCCATTGTGAATCTTCCTGGAGTTCTCTAGTCCAAGTGTGAGATTGAGATTCCCTAGTCCATGCATAGTGAAACACAACCGAAGGGATGACATTCATTCACCTACAGCAATTTTGCTCAAAATTAAGATTTAAAATATCATTATTCAAAAGACTGTCACCTGAAGACCTAATAAATTAAAAGCTCATTTTCTTCTTCAAAAACATCTGTATTTGCAGCAGTTTTCTTCAAACAGCTCAGATCTGTCCAACTTTCTTTATTCCATCTCAACAAAATGCCACAGGTTGATTACAACATTCCTTTAGGAAAGGAAGGGCAGTCATTCTGCAGAATATCTACCTTAATTATATGGTTTCTCAGCTGCAGCACTATGGCTTATAGTTCAATGGTTGCATAAACTCCCCACTGGGAAATCTGAACAGTATTTAATTAGCCCAGTCCTGCTGTGTGATACTCCAAACACCCTGTTTACCCAATTAAGACAAAGGTTGTGTGATCTTAGAGTTACTAAGAGTCTCAATATAATTGAAGCTGGAAACTGGAAATGTAGAACATCTCTCTTTGTAACTGTATGTCTAAATAACACAAAGCAGATACAGAATAAGAGAGTAAGAAATCCTCTCCAGAACACCGGGTTAAAACATCTGCATGATGCAAAGGAGGCTCAGCTAGAATTCTCGTTCATGGCATGTTCTGTTGCAATAAAATAAGACAAGACAAAGGACATTTCTCATGGCAGGTTAGATCTCTAAGAAGATACTCCAGAAAGGGATCTTCAAAACCAATATGCTCTACACCAAAATGCAGATGTGAACCACTGTATATGGAACATACCTGAGAGGTACATAGTACTAGGAGATAGACAGAAAGGAACATGCTTAGTGTTCATATGACTCTTCTCTGCTTGTTCCAATAAAATGTTTTTGTCCAGAATTGAACAAGAACATAGAAAATATTCAAATAACATGATGCAGCTATTGCCAAAACTTTGATTTTAATAATGGTGAAATAATGGCCTGATTTATCCACGAGACAGTCTTTAAAAATGTGTCTTTCACCCTGAGGATTTTCTCATCCAGAAGGGAGGATGCAGAATGTTGCTTTGCATCAAGGAGCACTGCAAGTTGCAGACCTGCTCTTATGGACCTGTTAGACTCTGCTGCAGACTATTTCCCTTTTTCCAAGAGAGGGTTTTGACTACAGCCTCCATCTTGGTATTATTACCCCAACTGTGATCTCCTGTTACCCTCACAAAAATATAATAGTCATCTGCTCTAACTGCTGTTTTAAAGTATGACATCTTTAAGGACTATTTCAGTATTCAACTATATAATGAAGTACAGTCTTCATTTTCTTATATTGCTCTGAAAATAAGTTGAAAGCAGAAAATTTGGGTCCATTTCATTTTCCAATGAAAAATCACATTTAAATAAATCACTCAGTTGTAAAATTCCACTTTCCATCAAAAAGCTATTTCCAAGCAACTCTGGTCATAATATACATACTAGAAATCAACAGTGTGAGCTTTTCTTCTGATCACACTGAATCATGCTGCATCCACATTTACATGGAAAAAATCTTAAAGAAAAATCCTGGTTCTTTCAAGAAAATACAGCATGTTTTCTCCCTGCATATTTAAAAGGGAAATAGGTAGAAAATTTTCAAAATAATATTACAATTAAAGAATATTTCAAACAGTGTATGCTTCATTTTTAACTTACTCATGCCAGAAGATATCTATGATACTAGTCTTTACTTTCCAAGAGGTTTCTTAATGTAGATGTGTATTGTTAGTTCTGTTTCATCCCAGAAGTCCACCTTTTTCAGTGATGGTGAACATATAGCTTTGTGAGTGTATGTGTATGTGGGTGTGAATTGTAGTCATCAGTGTCTGCTCACACTAGCTGAAGTCATCTGTAGGAGGTGGCAAGGCAGCTAAAACTTAAGCGTTGCCATGGCCATAGGGAACACACATGTATTGCTTCAGTCTTTCCTGTGTTGTTTCTTTGATCATATCGATGCCTGTCTTTAGAATTACTCTTACATTGAGCCAGGAGCAGTTTGGAAGTATTGAGAAGGTTGGGAGTAACAGCCAAGGCAAGGAGGGGACTCGTTGTCACCAGCATTTGTAGTCTGCAAAAATTGTTTGGCTGGTATTTGCATTTTTATGAGACACTTAAAACTGTCCCTACTAGGTGGGTGTAACACTAGTGATGTGTATAAAGATTGATGACTAACAGTAGGAGGATGCAGTAATCCCTAATTTTCAGCAAGTCCCTGAAGTGAAGAGCTAACCACGTTATAAAATCTTGTCCCTTATAAGAATCCAAATGTAAGTCCTTTTTTAAAGATTTCATTATGCTTTGCTTTCTGTAATTGCATATCTAGCACTTAACTGTATGATAAATAAGGAAAAATACATATTTAAAAGATGATTGAAAGATAGTCATTAATGTTAGAAGTGAAATGATCAGCAGATCTCAGATAGTAGGAGGCAAACCAAAATCACACTGGCAATAACTTTTACAACCTCTTGCAAAAACCTAACCAAAAACTTGTAGGACTAATGTCTACTATTCAGCCATTTGGAGTTAAATTTGAGAAGTGCTGTTAAACAACTGGTTTCCCTTGAAGACCTCTAAGGCTGATATTTAGGCAAAGCTAGCAGTGGCAAACCTGAGGCTCAGCTGCTGTCTAAAGCACCGTGACATATATGGCCCCATCCATAATAATAACTTTGTCAGGGAAAGTTTCCAGGCATTGGAACTCAAATCTTTTATTCTTTTACATAGTAAGTGGTCTTTGGCTTCTTCTGGATTTGGGTCCACCATCATCATCCTAAACATTTCCTTAACTTAAATTCAGGACTTTGCGCAAACCAGTCTCCACATAACAGCCTTGATGTAGATGCCCTACTTGAAGGCTAAAAGAGCTTAGTGCTGAGATTTGGGTATAGCTGCAGTGTCAAAGGAGGGTTCAGGGAACATTTAACTTCCTTTTAAGGACAGGTTCTGGGTGTATAGGAGGGAAATTCCAATGGAAATATGCCATCAGTTTCTGCTCTTAGGCATGCATAAATTTGCACCCAGTTCCTGGCTTTATTCAGAAACTGGTGAATTGATCTGGTGAAGAAAATCATCTTCCAACCCTAGATCAAATGTTTTTCCAGGAAGGAAAGAGCTTTCAGTCTTCATGCCCTGTAATGCATGTAGCAGGTTCCAAAGGTTCTGGCCATCTCAAAGAACTGATTGTTCATTGACGGGATATTCGGCCTCAGACTAGCTGACTTATTATCACAGCACAAAGCACAGAAGTGAAAAATAAGACCTGAATAAATGTTTTCAATTAAATTTCACTTTCCAAACTCAAAATTTGTATTAATTTATATTCAAAAGTAATTGGTTCTCTGTTATTATCTTGGTATGTATAGTCACGGCAAAGGAAAGATGTGTCTCAGACAGCTCAGAGGATCCATGCACACAGAGCATTTCTATTCTTTAAAAAAAAAAAGTGGTCTTTTGTCTGCGTTTTGGCTTCTGAGATCACATTTAGTTACAAAAATAAATTGTCTTTCTTTCAAAAATGTTGAGTGCTCTTGAATACTACTGCATTCATGTTCCCACATATTAAAAATGCTAGGCTGGAAGAATTTCTAAGCACTGTTTAATAGACAAAAGCCTAAAGGTTTTGTTTACAGACTCTCTCACAGAAGAATAATCAAATTCTGTAGACAGCTGCTACTCCACTTACTTGCTAGCCTTATTTTGACAGCCTTTGCTGGTCTGCCCTGCTTTGTAAAGGGTGAGTTGATGTGGAAGCCAAAAAAGTAAAATCATATTTACTGTCAAAAAAACCCCGTGTGTTTTAAGTTTTCTTCTGCCACTAGCAAGCAATCAAAGATGGCAGTGGAAGCAGCCCTTGTAGTTAACCCAGTGTATGTTCATTAAACGGCAGGGGGTACTCAGAGTGTTTATTTCAGTAAAAACAATTAAGCATATATATATTTATTTTTCAGTGTTAATGATTCCCTGTTGACAGAGCTGAAAAGCGTGTGCTTCTTGAGTCTTCAAGAGTGATTATTAAAGAGACGTTACTGTCAGTCTTCTAATTTGGGTGAACGCCAAGCAGACCAAAGGTGACAAAATAGGGGCGAAAAGAAAAGAAAGGATATTCAAGGCTCATTATCAACATGCTCTGCCTTTTTTAATTTTTTGCATCGTCACAAATGAGCTTCACAGCTTTCCCTTCATTATCAAGCCACCGGCCATAATACAGTTCCATTTTGGATTGCATCATGATGTGGTTCCACATACACCTGAGATGATTTCTGCTTCATAATTTCTTCATCATAACCATTCATCATTTTCTTTATAAATTCTTGCCTCTCCTATTGCTGTTTGTCAGACTTGTCCGCCATCTCTGGAGGATTTTGTGAGCTGTTTCAGAAATTTGAAAAAAAAAAAAAAAAAAAAGAGGGAAGTTTCAGGCTTTCCAAGGCTGTACAGAGAAAAAAAAATCCATCACCGTGCCAGCACAACATATTCTCTGGAAATTGTGGTTGTTAGGACCCAGGCTATGAATCGAGTGCACAAAAGATTAGAAGAAAGAGGTCATGCTCTTTGTATTGTTTTATAAAGTAAAAATACAGAATGAATACATTTGTGACCTTACAAAGGTGTGGTGTTCTTAACAGGCTGGCTCATCCTGTTGTTGAGAGTTAGTAAATGTTCATACTCTGAGTCTTTCGTGTTGCTGCAGCTAAGTTCTGCTGGCTCATCATGATTGTTATCTCTACTGGAAAGCAAGCAAACCTCTCATCTGTATGAGATTTGATGTGACATTCTGCGTTTTAGCCAATTCCAGCTGGCTGCTCAAAAAAAAAGCAGGCAATGTTTCATAGGTACCACAGCTATTTCTTTCTTCAATCCCCTGAAGCAGTAGCTGTGGGGCTGTACTTTAAACTGTGAGGTAAGGAACTGTAAATTCATATTCTATTATATGTAGATTTTTTTACCACCTCTTTTGCCAGCTTTATAGTAATCCAGCTGTATTCCATGATGTGACTAAATGACTCCTTCTTTCATCTCTTTGGACAGTCTCCCCTCTTTGATATATCCCTGACTGCATTATATGTAGATCTCTGGACTTCACAGTCTGTTTTAGAGCCTAAATTACAAATTCCAGCCATACAAACACTATTCCTCTCTGTCTTTTTTAATTTCTACATTAAAAACAAGTTGAAGAAAGTTTGCATATGATCATTTTAGGCAGAGAGAAGGCAGCAATGCAGACTAAAATTTTCTGCTAGCATAACACTCTGAATCTATTTATTTCCATAGAATTACGGCTGAGGATCAGCTTCCCAGTAGATTGTGTTCATTCAGCCTTCCAAGCAGATGTGTAAGACATATATCTTCCATGATCATCCTACCATGAAGCAACTATACTATAACCTTTAATAGAAGCCAAAATACACCCAGGAATATACTCTCCATAGACTCCTGCCCAAAAGAAAAGGTTGTGTAATTTTGAAGACAAATGGACATAAGCAGCTATCTTGTGAAAGAACAGTATCAAATCAGATAGTTTCTATAGTTTGGTTACATGGAGTCATTAGGTAAATACTGGAAGATTTAGAGTTTGAAATGAGTTACTAGCCTTTTTAATGGAGGATGAAACCTTTGGACTGGTATGTAGCATGGATTGTCTCTGTAAATTAAAAAAGGTGGTTTATTTAATTTGTACAGCATCAAGTCTACTTCATGATGTAAAATTTTGTAACTGCTGCATCAAATTGCTTTCTTGGTTCACAGAAATTATTCCAGTTGCCATTGCCACACATTTTCTCTGTTGGTGGTAGTGTTGGCAAATTCATTCAAAGCATGTGTTTTGGTCATAACAGTATATGTGAGATACCATGGAAACAGGGGCTGCCCTGTTCTTCAAGACACACAATTTTGTAAAGTGGTTCTAGCTGGGAATATGATTGTTAACTGAGTCACCAAGAGCTCAAAAAGTTCAGTTTTATGGTTTTTTAACCAAGACAGACACACTCAGCTGTTACACAGCTATCCTTCACCAAGGACCATCAGAAAAATAAATAATTCTCCCTCAGTGTGTCCTCCAGAAGAGCAAGGAGGCCTCTGCAAGGTTGCTGTAGCAATCTGTTGGAGCAGTGCAGATAGGTAAGCCAGGTGTCTGGGGATGTTTCTTCATCACCATTTCCTAGCATTCCCCTCATTACCTGCCGTACCTCCTCCTAAGCAAAAGCTGTGTTGCCATATGGTTTTGTTTTGCTGAAAGGAAATCCGTCAAACCTACCCACCTTAAGATAACAATTTCCTCACTACTAGTCATCACCTCAAGGCTGACACAACAGAGATGTGGAAAGCCATCACCCTGTTGGTGAAAACAGCCTCATTGTGTGCAAATCCCCAGCCGAGTTGCAATTGAGCCATAAAAAGGGTGAAGGTTGTTCTGTGACTTGGCTGAGAAAAGAACCTGCTACTGCCTGGAACATGTTAATAAGGTTTTTACTGTCCTAATATGGTTATAATTCTTTCCAGTCTTTCCAGTCTGGAAATTGGAATCTGGGTTTTTACAATGTATTGATTCTTTGAATGCTTGCATTATAGAATAAAGCTCCATGCACATACACATTGGACCAAATCCCAACACCACGCTGACACATTTCATAGTAAATCTATTTATGTCAGTAGAGACTTGAGAGTTTATCAGCCTTGTTAGAGCTTCGTGATTCTGTAATGATACTTTGATTTCAAAAAATCTGTCTGATGTTTTTGCAAGAACAGATAGTGATGAGACAAGGAAGAATGGTTTTAAACTGAAAGGGGGGAGATTTATATTATATATTAGGAAGAAATTCTTTATTCAGAGAGTTGTGAACCACTGAAACAGTTTGCGCAGAGAGGCTGTGGATGCCCCATCCCTGCAATTAAGTGTTCAAGGCCTGGCTGGATGGGCATTGAGCATCTGGTGTAGTGGAAGATGTCCTTGCACATGGCAGGGGGGATGGAACTAGATAATTTTTAAGGTCTCTTTGAAACCAAACCATTCTGTGGTTCTATGACAAGGTCAAAAACGTACGGTTATAGTAAAAATAGCATATAACTTTTTGTAAATAAAATGCAAAATAAAGTTATATTAAATGCAAAATAAAGTTATTAAACTTTGAAGTATTCTGGGCATAAAAGAAACAAAGGTACTCCCATTTAAAAAGCAAAAAACTAAAAAGCAAAACTAAACAGAAAAGCAAAAAAGCTTTTTAAAAAGCAAAACTAAACAGAACTGACCCTCACTTCTTCTCCTAATTCTTGATTTAACATTCTGCATGCAGTGAAAACCCCTAACAGTACTTACTTCAAAGTGTTTCCTTGAAAAGCAGTAGTTACATATTAACAGATTCCATCCCTTTGTATTTTATCTACTGCACTGCCTTTTTGTATAGTTTACAAGTTCAGGACCCAAATTTAGCGAATAATGCAATAGTAAAAAATAATTAATAAAGAATGGCTTTCAGCTGAAGATGGAATTCTTTGCACTGGTGAAACAAGATATGTTAAATGCTGTAGATGAGGCAGACTTAATTTCAATTATTTACTTAGGGCTTGGAATAAAATTTAATA
>VWZD01006342.1:231493-267230 GCA_013396695.1 Sakesphorus luctuosus
GGGGGCGGGCCTCTCTTCGCTTTGCTAATGCTACTGTTGATGTTTGATTTCCAATTTAGGATTTGGGACATTACACATATATCAGTTCAGCCTGTTGCTTGATGAATAAAATTTTGTCTTCTGTACATTACACTTTCCTGTGCTGCCCTGCTCTGCTCCACTGCATGTTCAGATGCCACAGCTTTGGACCAGTCTGCACTATGGCAAAATATTACCATATTTTGGCCATTCATATATTCTTCCCTAGGCACCTGCTGTCACTGGACACAGCAAATTTTCTGTCTGATCTGGTCTGCCTGTTCCTATCTTCTCATGCACTTTCTGTTTTTAAACAAGAGAGGCTATCTGGCACTCCACCCTAGAGTGAGCACTGTGATCCCTCTGCAGGGAGATCATGCCCTTCTGGGGTCCTCATTCCTTGTGCTCACAAGGGGTGGATTGCTTTGGTAGGGAAACACTATTTAGTCCAAGTTTGCCATAGAATTTGTTCACAAGTTGTCAGACTCTGTGTAGTTCAAAACAGTTACAAAGGGACTCAGTTACCAAGAAATTGAGGAGATTTGGATTTTTTGCAGTTCTTCACATCAGAGAGTCACAATAGAGAGAATGTCATTTGCAGTGATATAGCAACATTAATTAAATTAGAATTGTGGTAACAAACTTTCAGAACAATAGTTTACAATGACTGTGATTTTGTCTTCTTGTTCTATTCTTTATCTTTTATGGAAAGTAATATTTTGTCACATTGCACAGGCCTTGCAATTAGGACTGATTTTAATCACAGAATCGTAGAATGATTTGGGTTGGAAGGGACCTTCAAGATCCTCTAGTTCCAACCCCTCTGCCATTCGCAGGGGCACCTTCCACCAGACCAGGTTGCTCAGAGTCTCATCCAGCCTGGCCTTCAGATCATTAATGAAATAATTCCTTAGCTCTCAGCTGAGCCATGACATTTGGCTATTAGAATACTCCAGATACTGCTTTTCTGGTCTAAACCAAAATTTTGCACCAGTCCTTAAAGCACCTGGGCTGCTCTACTTCTTAAACAGTTTGATTTACTAAGTCTCACACTTTCCTAGGGGTTTTCTTTCCCATTGTCTTCTTTGGGCCTTTATTCCTTTATATTGTGTCAGTCAAAGCACAGTGCCAAAACCTGACCTGAAGATTAAACAGAGAAACTTCAAAACATGTTGAGTCTGACTGTGGAATGTCTCCTGTGCAGGGCTATGCTGCAGCAAGGAAATTCTTCAAAGTGTGTTCTGTTTTCACTCTCCTCTAGTGCTGAGTGTTAAACATTTCTTTTTTCTCTTTTATTTTTTTTCCTTTTGCTGTGCTGTGTCATTAGTGCCAACTCTGTTTGATCCATGAGGAGAGCAAATTTCCTGCCTCTGCCTGCAACGCACTCAAGAACCTTTTCACTAGAGACAGTAAGAATGCTCTTGCACTAAGGAGGAAAAAGAAAAGTCAGAGTAAGAATGTGACTTGTTTCTATATAGCACTTGCATATATAAAATACAGCAAACCAAAGCTGTACACAGCCCCAAAAGTGTCACAACAAGCCCCTCGCACTGTGTTTCCCCAGAGGTCACAGCTCGGAATTGAGAGGTGTGCAGAACCAAATTCTAAAATTCTGCTGCTGCTCTGTGTGAGCTGGTCTTGCAGGCTGGTCCTCTGAAGTTGGACCATTTCTAATGGTGACGCAAAGAATAGTTTGCCTTTTCTCTCTGTTAGGAAGTTTTCTGGATTTCACACTGGCATTCCAGATGTGCTCTTTGATTTCAAGCATGTAAATCTTCATTCTTCAGCACTTTGGGGGCTCCTATGAAATGCATCCATAATATTTGAACACTCCAAAATTGTAGCCAACTTCTATTGCACAGTGGTGCCTCAGTATGGTTTCATGATTCCTGCATGTTTGCAGAGAATAAAAGCCATCTTCTAGTTTGAACCACATATTTTGAATGAAAGATGGAGGTCTGTCTCTTTTCACTTAAAGTGTCTACCCCTGAGCTGTCACCATGACCTTCCTTTAAAGTCAGTTGAAAAACAGAGACAGTTCTAGACAGTGATGTTGATATCTACAGTGGGGTGAGATGAGTCACACTGTAGAAATTACATTTCTCACTAACCATAAAGGAAATCCACACAGCAGCTCAATCATAAATATGTGCATATGGTCAAATAAATCTACCTGTCATGTCCTGCTTCTATACTGTATAATTTTCACCCAGAAAAATTTATAGTTGAGCAAAAACTCTTTGTGCTGCACAACTCATGGCGTCAGGAAGCAAGGAGTGCAAGTCCAGGCAGTTGTGATTCTGCCACCAAAACCCAGTCTGAGCTGTCTCACCTTACCTGTATAGCACTGCACTGGGCAGCACCAGCAACCTTGGTATTGCAGAACACCTACAGAAGTAATGTACCATTTTACATTTTAATATTTTATTTTCACTTGTTAAAATTTTTGCAAAGACATTAGTTGAACCATATTTCAGTTGAATTTTCTTGGAAAGTTTCACCTAACACAACTTTTCCTTTCGCAAGGATGAAATATGAAGCAATCCCTTTTTTTCTTCTTTTTTCATATTAAGTAGGTTCTTATCTCTGTTTCATTGAAAACTGTTGCATTTCTATGCTGTGAAGTGACTTGAAAATGTGTCATGGACACAGATGCCTGGGACATCTCTGATCATTCCAACAAAAATGCTTATCCAGCTTGGCTCCATGAAACATCACAAACCCTCACTGTAGAATATGAGTATTACAGAGGAATGTAGCATAAGTACCTTCCCAGAAACTAATTTTTTTAGCTGTCAACAGCTACTACCACTACTGTGATGCTTAAAGTTGAAACTAAGAGTTGTCTGCTGTGCTTATCACGCCACTGCTTCCAGCAAGTGACTCAGCGGAGGGAGGTGGTAACATGATTAAACACAGAGGGTGAGAAACACAAATAGTTAAGAACAAAGAAAAAGAACTATGTGGCATCAGGAACAGAAATCAGCAGATAACAGGAGGAGAGTTAATAGAGGGATAGGTAGTTGGATGCACAAACCATATCAAAATGGGGGGAAACAAAGTGAAATATGAAGGGCAGGTCTATGTAGTAGGCTGAGGCAGAAGGCAGAAAAGAAAACAGGAGTGGCAGGTCCTAAGGTGAAGAGAACGAAGCACCTCAGAACCTGTATGTTTCTGGCCACCAACCATTTAGGCACAACACTAACACTTTTCTAAGGGACAATACAGATTCTTATAAAAGATCTCATCAATAAATACCATTCATTTAAACTTTACTATCTTAGTTTAACATTTTAGTCTCAAGTTATTTGTGACTTAGTAGTTTGCATATAAATCCCTCAGGTTTCATTTTCCTGGTGTGTTCTTGATACAGGAGAATACAGCAGCAAAAACTCTCAGAAGCACACAGAACAAGAGCTAACAGGTTTTGTGTGTGCACATAAACGCATAGAAGTGAGACAAATTCACATATATTAGATGGAAAAGAGGTACAGAAATATGCAAATCAGAACAGAGATTATGTTAAAAGTGTGAAAGTACAGATTATTTTATACATTAAGACGAATTGGAGGAGGTACAAAAGTTTTCTCTTTCATTCTCTTTGTAAAGTTCCAGTGCTGCCCTTCACAAGTCTCACATGAATATTGAATAGTGAAAGCAAATTCCACTTTACTTCACCCTGCTATGATGCCTTTGAAAACTGTCTCAATCCTTCCATCCAAAGAGTACACCACCAACAAGGCCAAACTCTTAATAATATATTGTGTGACTCCAGACAAAGCATGTATCTCTGATCCAAAAGAAATGTATAATGGCACTGGCTGAGCTCTTTATTCAAAAATAGAAAATAATATTTTCTTTCTTCTTGTGCAGTTTAATGTTATCTTGAATGTTTTCTTGTTTTGATACAGCTTCTTTCTTCTGTTTACTGGAATCAAATTTGAAAAAACAATAGCAAACTGCACTTTCACCTTTCTCCAGCATTCAAACAAAAACACTACAAAGCTCTCCTCTTATCCAGATGAAAGCTTATCCACCTACTTTAGCACCTATATTTCCATTTCCTTCTCCAACGATAAAAGACACTCCTCTTGCCTTCTTTTACACACCTTGCAGCTGAGCTGGGCTCCAGATGCATGAGCTCAGTAATGTGTTTTTCCTAACCTGAAGGCTTGCTAGGAAAAACAGATTATGTTTTCTAACCGAGCATCACTGTAGCTATTGTCTGGAGAGTTTCTCATTGCTAGACAACGACTATAGAACTGCTCTGTTTTTACAGAAATCTACTCATAGGAAAACAGTGTCTCTGTTGTTTGCACACCGCAGTGACAAGGACAGCCTGCAGACACTCCTAAGGGGCCTGAATTGTGCAGGGTGTATTTTGCAGAAGGGGAAAATACATGACATATCTGGAACTCTGACAAGGTCTAAAGAAACTGTTTAGAGTCTGCATACAAATTGGTCTTTCCTAATTTAAGAATAGCCAAATGATCTCATGTGGTAGTAGGGTTGATTCTGAGATGTCCATTATAGTATCTCAATAGTGTTTTGAAATGTGTTGCTAGAGAGATGCCAGGAGTATAATTTAGTAGGTCATTCTTCCACTTAAGTTACTATCCCCCTTCAGTTCAGTTCTTCTGTGGGTTGACATGCAGGGACTGTTAAGCATGTCTGTATTTTGGAGTTAAGGATATCATACCTTTAAATCAGTGCCTTTCCTCTTGAAAGTACCTAATGTGGAAATGACCCCACCAGCATGTAAGAACTAATGGCAGAATTATAGGTCGCACTGGGTGGGGCACGGCCTTTGGTGCACGTCTTTGTGGTGCTGAGGGATGGGGATGCCTCAGGGTGCTCACAAGTGAAGCTGAGACATGGCCTGTTTAAGTGGGAGCTGGGGCTGCAGGGTGTCACCTCTTGACCACTCAGATTCCTGCCTGCCTGCCTGCCAAGGCCACCAGCTGACACATCTGTCATGGCAGTGGGATATCCCAGCCACCTGGAAACCCCTGAGACTGTGGTGTCAGTCCATGGAAGGTGTCCAGGAATTTATATGCAGGAAGAGCTTTATTCCCTGGCACATGCAACAGAAACATCCATTAAGAAGGGGTTAGGAAAGAGGGTTGGAGAGGGGGGAAAAGGTCTTTATTTTGAAACTGTTCAGTATTGGTTTTCCTTTGTTCCTTGTTCCTCCTCAATTGTTTAAGCTCTCTCCTTTCTAAGGGGAATTTATTGCACAGATATGTATTTTACTTGTGATACTTCTCAGGTACCAAGGCAGAGGAGATAAACTCTACAAGTTGTCTGTGTTATCATAGGATAACTCTTAACTAAAATTTCACGTCTATCATGGGTATTTGTAAATGAGATCAATGTATGTTTAGTAGGTAAAAATTAAAACATGCCTACTTTGGTCTGAGTGAGCCCACTTTCAGGAGTGAAATATTTGTACACAAATCAACTAAATTTTTAAACAAAGTTTAAAGGGGCTGAGGAGGTAGATGTAGGAAACCACTACCCTTCAGCAGGACTTAGGGCTGGCCTTTAAGCAGATGAGCTGAGGAAAACCAAAATATAGCCAGATAGACATGTATTTGTGCCTTAAACTCTTGAAGCTTACAGCTTCCCCTACTTTCCTTGCAAGTTTTCTCTTTATAATATTAATCATAGAGATGACAAAAGTTCTGCTTAATACCACCTTTGACTGATATATATATATAAGGGAAATGTATTTGGTCCCAGTTCACCTCTGGTCTACTGCAAGTCTTTGTTTATTACCATGCTTTTTGCAAGTTAATAAGTCTTATAAACTATATTTGATTTTTTAAATAACCTATGAATCTTAAGATTCAATTGGACGCTTGTGAAGCTTTACAGCATATAACTGAAGCTGATCTCATATTCTTTATTCTTTAACCTGCAGGTCAAGCAATTACTACTTTCTGTCTCTTACTCTAATTTCATGCCGGCCTATTTTAGCTTGCTGACTGTCATGTCGGATTGAGCTTTTCCATAGTTCCACAGAATGCATTTCTAGCTCAAAGAGTAAAACATTTTTAAATTAAAATGCATGATTTGCTAAGAAAAGTGTGAACACAATATCAGTATGTTACAACTAAAGGTAATAAAGCTATAGTCTTGTCTGATGCTGGTTTCCACCAGTCCAGCTAGACCTAAAATTAAAGATAATTTTCTGTTGGCTTTAAATCAAAGTTCCAGAAATGAAATCCATTTTCTCTATAAACAGGTTCCTAAATTTTTTTTCAAGACCAGAATAAATCATTATCTTTTCATCATTAAATTATGTGATGGTTATAAATGTGGTCCCTTGCATGCAAATGTGTGATTTAATACATCTGGCAGTCAAAGAAATAAGTTTCCATGATGAAGCCACATGGGCTTTTAGCAGGGGAAGGATTGGATTACCAGGAGTAAATTATGTTTATTGTTTTGTAATCTGCTTTTTTTGCTTGATTTTTTGGACAACAGCTCGGTAAGAAAGTGGTGAGATGTACCTGGTGAAGGTTGTCTGACCTGCTATTTTTGCATTACGGCTTCCTGCTTTTACTGAGTAGGTGCTTTGTTGTGCTGGGGAGATGTTCCACATGCTGTGGACTGAGAGTGGGTGGCTGTGTCTCTGTGTCAAGTGGCAGATAGGCACCAACCTTTCTGTTTTGCACCTTCCATCCTTCTTTCATGTGTGTGTGTGAGCGTGCTCATCTGTCCTCACAGACATACATGTGTATAAAACATGCTTGTGTACGTGGAATTTGTGTAGGGCTTGGAAAGCAGCATTTTACATTGCCAGAACAGAACACTGAGATGTTTTGTGACCTTTATTAGCTAGAAAAGTAGCCACACAGCAGGAGAGCCTCTGCTATGCATAGTAGAGAGGAACGTTTAGCAAAAATTAATGGGCTACTGGTGACAAGGAAAAGATTATATAATCACTAAGTGGGAATAGAAGGCAACGTGGCATTACTTTTCAGCTTGCTCTCATTTATATTGATCTATAAATTACGCAGTGCCTGAAGCTGTGCCTCTGCAAACACTTTCTGCAAGGACTATACAAAATATATAGACACTGTATAAACAATAGGATTTGCACTAAAGGAATGGTGAAGTGAAAAAAAATAAAAGCAAGACCATCAGCATTCTTGTGATCATGGCTCAAGCTTTTTGCTTGAGGCAAAAACTCTTCAGGTACAACGCATGAAATATAGATGTTAAAGAGACAAATGCCTCTAAAAGAGGAAGCGGGGTAGAAGTAAGAGATGAACAATAGTGTCCAGGACACAGAAATAGAGATAATGAGTAGACAAACAACTGGAATTACACAAAAACATATTCAACAACCTGTGGTGAAATTTGAACTGACAAAAAGAAAAATTGGTAAGCAACCTAGTGGCAAACAAAGAATGGTGCTGGGATGGGCCACAAGGCAGAGAGGACTTTTTCAGTCATTTCCCACAGGAGTTGCTACACTGGATTGAAGGACTGCCTCACTTTAGCTAGACAGGTTGACTAAGCCAGTTCATGGAGCTTTACTTATCTTTAAGACAAAGAAGAACATGGTGACTGTGGAGTGTGAAGCATGTCATAGAGAACTGAAAAAAACGCAGAAATGAAGCAGCTAAAATTAGGAGATAAGTGGTAATTAATTTTAAGTGGTGGAATAGGCAGTGTATGGCCTAAATGGAAGTATATGGGAGAAGGTTTAAAAAAAGGTAATGAGTTCACTAGTGAGGTTTTTATGTGTACTGTAATGCATGCAGGACAAAGAAATTAGGAGAAATAAAAATCTGAGCATCACATCATAACTGATGAGATTTGACCAAACCATACTGAAGACACAAAACTTAGCACCTAAATGTGAAGGCTGACACTTTCAGAGGCATAAGTAGATGGAAAGGGAGAGGAAAAAGGGAATTCTGTAAATCTCCATAGTACAATCTGTATGTTGCTCAGACTGTTTTAAGATATATTGTATGCATGGCCAGGCTTCACAAAGGAAGATTTGGGAAGGGCTCTCCCCATGTGGGTGTGTCCTTTGAGCCTGAGCAGTGGATTTTTTAGGTGAGGCACAGCGTGCACAGAATTGGCCTCACCCTTTAACTCCTCAGGTCCATCTGCCACAGCCAAGCGAGATTGGATGGTAACAGAGAAGTCCTCAGGACTAGAACCTACAGCCCCCGCTATTCCCAGGAGGTCTCCCATCCAAGTACTAACTGGGCCTGACCCTGCTGAGCTTCCAAGATCTGACAGGATCGGGCATCAGGGTGGCATTTAAGACATATTAACCAGATGCATATGGAATTTAGCACTCTTGACATCATCCCTGCTAAATAAAAGGCTAAGAAGGCAAACAGATCTTCCTAATGAAAGATTTGCTGTCCTAATGAGGCCCCTGTATTTACACAAAGCTCGTTATCCCATGTTCACTAGCCTGTTGCAGATGAAGATGCTCATGAGTAAGTACAGCCAAAGCACATGGTACTTGATTCACTCACAGCCACCTGATTCTCCCCCAGGGACAATTTCAGCCCAGGTGCAAATTAGAACTTCTGAAAAACAGTGGAGTCCCAGAAGAGCAGGTGGAGTTTATGTGTCCAGAAGGGCAAAAAAGGCTGTTAAAATAACACATCTGTGTTTCTGTCAAGTAGAGGACAATGAGGAAAGCTTTAATCTGTTTTTTCAAAGGCAATCAGGATCAAGCCTTAGTAAAAGATCTAAGCAACTCCAGATATTCAAGTGCGGAAAGCAAACAGAGAAAGATGATATTTATCTGATAATTTGGAGGAAATGAAGCTGAAGATACCGATGAGATGTTTTCAGTTTTAGGCAAATTTTACTTCCATTTGAATTACTGGGGAGGTTTTTTTGCCTGAAAGGAGATTTAGAATATTAGAAACCAGCAGTTAGATCATGAAGAAATAAAAGAAGTACAACTTTTTAAACATAATAATAAAATATTAATCCTAGGACTACAGAAGTTTCTCTGACTTTGGTTCCAAAAAATTGTTTGAGAACCAATCCCAAAGTCATATTTATCCAAATATTTTATTTTCTATTTTTTTCTTTAGTCATCAGTCTCCTCAGAATTGAAGTAAAAGTCTTTTGCTAGAACTTCCAGGACTGTTCTTAGATCTGGGTACCTGCCAGATCTCAAACATGCTTTCTAAAACCACACAGCAAGTTTTTCTGGCCTTTTTTTTTTTTTTTTTTGGCATGCAAGATCTTTTCAGTACTGGTTCAGCAGAAATGTGAGCTAGATGCTATTTCCAATATTACAATGCAAAACCATCAGCTCAAGGATACAGCACTTCTGTAGGAGAAGATAAAACTTGAATAAATTTAAGCACATTTGAAAACATTGTAGCCTTGGATTTTGCTATCACACTACTTGGGGATAAGCAAGGGCAACTGGTCTCTTCTTATTTCTTTTACCTAATGTGCTCTGAGTACTGTCTAACTGGTAGGTACATTTTATTATAAAGTCCTTGAAAACAGATGAATGTTAAGTATTGTTAGAGGAAACAAGTAGCTGTTGTATTTAGCTTTGGCAGAAACACAAATGCATTTTTAATATCTTTTTATTTCATCGAAACCAATTAAGGGAGCTTTTCCTTTTCTGTCTACTAGAAGTGCAATCTGCATTTCACCTCATGATAAAACAACTTCTATGGAAAATTTACAGTTACTGTACTTTAGCATTGCTGCAAAATCCTACAGAAGGTGACTATTCTCTTGCTTTGTATCGATGGATGGTTAAGCAATTCAAAAGAGAATGGCTCTTAAATCTAAAACTGAAACCTGCAATCCACCTAAAACAAGGTTTGTGCCTCAACATAAAATGTAGCCAAACCTTTAACAGTGTCCCTATTTTTTTCTTGGTTCTGTGATACAGCAAGGGGCTGCCACCTGGCAGAAGCAGGCTGCAGAAGTCACCATTCTCACTTCACATTCCAGGTGCACGGGCTTCAGAAAGCTCCCTTTGTTCCTTCCTCAAATGTGAATTAATAGTAGCAGCTTTTATAGCTCTGACACCGAGTGTGAGCCATGTAAGAGAACAACATGAAATGCCAGTGTATTGTGAGGCAAAATCACGCCTTGCAAGGAGATACACATTTTAAAAAGATACATGTAATTTCAAAATAGAGCACAGAGATTTAAATTTTTAAAAAATCAGAGTGCATGTAAACTCAGATTTGCCAGATAAAGGGAAAGAAGTTTACAGATTAGGGAAGAGTGCAAGAGGGGATTAAAAAATAAAACAATCCTCTCTTTTTAAAAAATTATACAGATACACTTTCTGCACTCCTACATCCTTTAAGATGTTCAGCTTCTCAATGCAAGTGGTCATCAGCTCCTATCTCATAGTCTAAACCAATTATACACATTAAAAATGCAAGGCCAAACTCCACTCACTGGCACTGCTCTACTGGCAATGGTGGCACCAGGCCAGCAACACCATCTGAAGATCTATCTGAGAGGCAGAGTGAAAGTGCATCAGTTCAAGGCTGGCACCATCCTCCTGCAGCCACATGGCTTCTCTTCCCCTCAGAGACAGTGCCAAGGAAGGGCACCTCGTTCTGTGAAGGAGATGAAAGTCAGAGAAGCAGCAGCAGCCTCAGATTTCTTGTACTCTTTGTCCATCACAAGGTTTTGGGTGTACACTGTTTCTGTGAATGCTGGATAATGCTAAGTATGTATGTATGTATGTATGTGTGGCATGCTGAGCTCTATTTATCTGGTACCAAATAATTTCCCCACACTTGTCAACCTGCTCGAAAGGAGAGACCAGATTATACACCAATGCCTTTTTTGTGCTTTCCCTGATCATTACTAAGTTTTAATGATTTGTGTTATTATGTTGAACAACTGTAAAAAGGCAAATATGAAAATATCACCTGTCAAAGACTCCACAACCGAGCCTGCTTTTCAGACAGTGCTGCAGGTGCATGTACATGTTGAATAAGGCAGTAGGACTTCTGATGCAAAGCAGAGAGCATCACAGCCTTTGTAAAGAGAACTGAGGTAGGCAGTCATCACATAGACCCAAGGTATCTGTGTGACTCAGAGAGCTAAGGACCAGCCAGGACTGTTGGTTCCCTTCCCTCACCAGGAGCAGACCACCACCACTGCAGCTTCTGCACACCTCTCTGCCAGAGTTATTGTCAGAGCTCAGGAATTTGAAGAGTTACAGAACTGGTTCATCACAAACTTAGTAATGAATTCATCCAAAACTGGAAGCTAGGAAAATCATCCTCAACCCTGGCGAGTTTGCTGAGTATGGCTCTAATATCACATTTTTAACACTTGCTGACCCACCAAGTTCTTCCTTAGGAATTGAGTACCATCTACAGGAGTGGCACATCTCTGCTGGCTTTTACTAGTGAACCTCTATGTGAGTCTAATACGGAGGTAGTCATGTGCTAGCTCAGGGACTAAGGCAAACATGCCAAGAATTCTTTTTTTATAAATTTCAGCTATTTTAAGTGGCATGAATATGTTCCTGATTTCTCTTTCTGAGCCTCAAAGCTTTTTGAACCCTTCCCTTGGGGGAAGGAGCCTTGCCTTGCCTTGCCTTGCCTTGCCTTGCCTTGCCTTGCCTTCCCAAACCTTCCTTTCCCTTCCCTTCCCTTCCCTTGCCTTGCACTGCCTTCCCAAACCTTCCCGAACCTTTCCAAACCTTACCTTCCCAAACCTTCCCTTCCGAAACCTTCCCAAACCTTCTCTTCCTTTCCCAAACCTTCACAAAACTTACCTTCCCAAACCTTCCCTTCTCAAACCTTCCTTTCCCTTGTAATAATTATGTATACTGCCTCAAATACCACTTTTCAGTTACACCACCATCTACAGCAGATTATATTTCATCACTGGGATTTTAAAAGAAACATTTACATAATTTTCTTTTTTGTATGTTCCTTTTCATTTGAAGTATAAGTGATAGTGGGCTTCTTCGGGTTTTTTAGTTGTTGTTGTTGTTGGGTTTTTTTATCAGAAGCCAAATAAACAAGTGACAATGCAGAACTCCTACACTGAGAGAAGAGGGGAGGAATGGGAGGGAGAAACTATGGAGAAAAAAATTTAGAAAAAAATTAATTCACTCTCCAGAGCTTGAAGCTCTGGCAAATAGTTTGTTGCAATTTTAATTTCATCCAAACTGGTTCAAATTACATGCTTTTTCATTACATGGTTGCCTCACAATCAAGTGTTTATTTCTGTACCCCTATATGTTTTGCATACACACTGAAGATGAAGCTTTATTCCATGCTCAGGCATCATTGGATTAAGAGCTGGGGGAAGGAAGGGTGAAAATGCTTACATTCAGTGTGTTTTGATGACTCATTTTACACTGAAGAGCTGCCAGATATGCATCATTTCCATTTGTTGGGAAATGCTGTTTCAGTCAACTGAAATTGTTTTTGATCTAGGGTGGGGGTCTTCAACTACAAGCAAATGGAGACCACATGGTAATTATCCTCAGGTTAATGCCAAAGCCAAAAATGCTGCTATTTTTAAAAAGCAGCACCAAAGAAGAGAAGCTGTGTAGTTAGAATCTGTTTACTTCTGGAATATAATGAAAGAGATGTTGAAAAACCACGAAGTAGGTGGGATGCAACAAGAAAAAGTAACATGCATCTTCTTCAAGGGATCAAAACCAAAGTCAATGGCACTGAAGTACCTGAATATCAGTACTGTCTTAAGTACAGTAATATTAAATACAGCTCTGCAGAGGTAATTTAGGTAGCTGGGAAACTGGAGTGCTTTCTGTTTTGGAAGGAATAGATGGATTTTACATAACCTCTGTTCTTCCCACTGTCTCAAAGATGAAGATTAGATACTTGTCAAAGATCTGATTTCAAAGAATTTCTCAGGCATTTTTATCGCACTACTTTTTATAGATGTGGAGTTGCTAGTGGTTTTAAAATGGAAACATTTGCTATTTAGAGGCTTTAATTTAATTGCTTAATTACTACTTCAGAATGCAAAGGACTAGACTTGAGCCAAGAGTCCTTTTTCTCAAAGAAAATATTTATTAAGAATAAAAGCAAACTTTAGCCATAGCAAGCAAGCTGGAAATTGAAACAGAGGTGGTAGGAAGAATTCTCAACCATTTTCTAACTCCTCAGGAATGTTCATTAATACAGACTTTTCAGTTCCTTAGGAGAAACCTACTTTCTCTTACTGGTTAAGAACAGGCCAGGGAAAAGACTTGCAGTCTTGCCTAAGGTAAATACATGCTTAATGAAATTCAGAAAGAAATCTAAATGGCTGCTGTGCCTAACTTCTTTTGACAAGGTGCCTTGCCTATAAAAAATACATACCCAAATACACAGGTGATTTCAGCCTGCAATTGCAGTAATATTCTGATGGACATCAGCTAACAAAAAAACTCATGTAAATCAGATTCTCAGTGAGGGATAATAAATTCTAAGACACAAATAGCATTGTCTAAATAAAGTCTCCTCTCTTCAGATTCCTAGTTTGACAGTATACAGCTGCCTCTACATATTAGAGAGAACAAGGGGAAAAAATAGATGTATGGAAATCAGACACGTTATAGAGTTAGAGCTATCATATTTCACAGGGCTACCTCACTAGATGATCCTTTCTTGGCTCACATCTTGTATGACACATATCCATCCACAAAGAGCTTGATTTTGAATTCCTGGCATCCTCAGCTGGCATTGAGCTGAAGAGTACAGGTGATTCCAAATAGGTCATTCATTACTTCTCTTCTTCAGAGAGCTTGGTTTTCAAAAACTTATGGAAAGTTTATCTTCAAGCATGGGAAGCAGAGGTAGTGTGTTTAAGAAGTATTTAACACACCAATACAAAGTTTTCTGATAATATATTGAGGACTATCCTGGACACCTTTGCTATAATAGATTCAAAGAATGAACAAATTGACATTTGAAGCGCCTAGTGGGTCATCTAACCCATTCATGGAACATGCAGAATTAATAACTATGAGCCCTTGGATATTATCTTGAGAAAAAACTCAGGAACAATAAATAATTAATAGTCCATTTGTAGTTGCAAGTCTTTCATTCTTACAGATACATTTGAAACTGGAGCAGCATTTGATAGTGTAAGAAGCACAATAGAAACAGTGGTAAAAAACTCCTCAGTGTTATCTTTGGACAGAATTGTCTGTGCTGAGCTCTGCATAACTCAGCCAGTTCTCCCTCTTGTACATTCAGGCATGAAGTTTAAATTCTCAACAGACCATTATAAGCTCTCACTCAAGCTGGTGTAAATCCAGAATAGCTCCTATGATGTCAGTGATAAAGTTACTCTGAATTTACTGCTGTGTAACTGGGAGTGGATTCTGATCTCATCCGCTTTATTTTTCTGTAAATTACTATGCCAAGTCCTGATGGCCTCACATAAGCAAGAACTCATGTTTGTTATCAGCACAAATTCTGACTGAGCAAACAATCCTAGGATGCCCTTTAATCTCTTTTTGTTTTCATAGCTTAGCCATACACTCCTAACAACTCCCTGTATCAGCTAGTCACTCCTTGTGGAGACTGCAACAACAAGGACTGAGGATGTAAACACTGGAGAAAATTATTAAAGAAATTTTCAAGCTGTGTTTCCACCGAAATAGCTGATAAGTCAGTGCCTGCTATATCTCCTTTCCACACCTCCCCTAAAGAACTGGGAAATCCCTACCTCAGAGTAAAAAATCACCCTTCATTTCTGCTTCTTCCTTATTCTTCATCTCTCAAAACATTATCCACGTATGCTACATTACTACTGCTTTGGCAGAGCAAAGCAAAGATTGGCAACCTAAAATTCAATTTTTTCCAACAGAGCTTTTCTGCAGCAAGCTGACAGACTATTCAGCTCCAGCATGCAACATGACACCTGGCATCAGCAATGTGTCCCCTAGCTGCATCCCTTCAAAGCCTTTTTCTCTGGGAAGCAAGCTCTAAATTGCAGTGCATCTGAAATGACTGAATAAATTCAATCCAAGTGTAGGTGCTGCAAACTGTATGTTTGATATATTAAAATAATTCTTTTCATGAGAGTTTATGTTAATTTCTTCTACTTCATTGCTATATGCAGAAGGATCTCTTTTCATTAATTTTATAACAATAGCCTTATTAGTCCATGTCTTTGTTAGATCTAAAACTGGTACGAAATGAAAGATGTTTACAGCTTCACCATCCAGCAAATGGAAAGAAAATCTTGAAATTAATACAAAGAAATTATATGGAATCTAGCTAATTACTGTCTGTAAAGCATGTAGGCTTACAACAAGAAAGCAGTGCAGGAAAACAATGAATCATAAAGGAGTAGAAGAGCTAGATATAATGCAGGTAGCATTATAACTATCTGGAAAACAGTCAAACCAAGGACACTAAAAATTTGATCCAATAATGTGTCTTTCAAAAGCACTGAAACCAAAATTTAACCTAAAGAAACAAATCTCCTTGAAGATGGGCCTGCAACTCTGATCAGATTTACACAGCATGCTTAAATTAATTGGCTGGCCATAACCCAAACCACTGTGACTGGAGATTTATGGAAATGTGGCATAGTCACTCTTTCCTTGCTCAAATTGTGATAATTTGGTGTTGAAAAAAATGCTTCTCACTATGTCTTGAAGTCCATTGCTATAATGATTGATGATTGCAAAATTGCTGGCTGCAACATCTTGAGTGTTTTATATTTAGTTTTAAATGTCTCTGAACTAAAGGGCAAAAGAAAGTTTTCTATGATCTCATGCACTCATGCCTTAGATCTATGGCGAGACGGTCTCAAACTCTTACACAAGAGAACTTGCACCGTGCCTAGGACAGGGCAGACCGGAGGGGCAATCCCATGTGTCAGGGCCCATCCAGGCTATCAGAAGCACAAGGCCTTTGCCAACGGGTCTGTCACCAAAATGTTTGGAGTGATGCTATTTCTGTATAGACATCTGGGATGGTAGCAGGATCAAGTGGTGCTGGAAGTGGTATGCTCGGGTTGGCTACAGCATGCCTGTGGCGACCCCTGTGCTTTCACAGCAGTACCTGGGGCTGCAGCATCCAAGTGCTGGCTGAGTTCTGAGCAAGCACAGCACCTGCACCCAGAGCTGCCTGCAAACACCCCAGTGCAGCAAGGACAAATGCACCCCCTGGAATTCCTCTGAGGCTGTTTAAGCATTGCTTAATCAAAAAGAAGCAATTCCTTAGTTTAAAGAAACTTTTGCCATTTTTTCTTTGCTCTTGAAGCTTCAGCTGAAGATGGTTTTGTTCAACTATCTTCATCAATTTTTTAGTGGACAAAGGGCAAATAAGTCTAGAAACTACTTTCTGAATTCTTTCTTTGTCTTCCTACAGAGGAAAACCCTTTCCCATGCAGCACAGAGAGGATTCCTGTGCTAGCTTAGATTGTTTTGCAATGTCAGGCCTAAGCTAGTATCAACAGCAGAGGACAACAGCCATCCCAAAACCCTCTTGTATTTCCTTTACAAACTCCTCACTTCTGGAAAAAGATTTCAGACTTACAATTCAAATACTATGTTACTTAACCTAGCTAAGTGACTTAGGTGAAGTCAGAGATGCTGCATTGACAATAGCAACTTCAATACAATTGAGTTTTACAAAGCAGAGATAAAAAGCTGATGCTTGTCTGAAAGTTTTGGATATTTCTTATTGTTTTGCTTATGAATCTAATAATTTTTTATAAACTCTGGATGACAGAAAATATATAGCTAGCTTTTTAATAATAGCACTGAAAGAATAAACTTTAGGATAATGGTCTAATTTTATTTTTTGACATCCATTCAGCACCTGCTCTCTTCAGGCACACCAGCCATTCATGTCAATTATTTAGGGTTCCCTTTTAGGCTCTGGAGAGCAGTTTGTCCACGTCAGAATCCCCTTCTGCTCTCATTCAGTTTTTATCAGATTCTCCCCTCAAACTCCTACCACAGCTGGTTGTGCTGGAGAGGTCAAGAAATGAGGAACAGGCTGCTTTCTGTGCTGGTGAGATACCCCAGGGAACTTGAGCTCTGGAATTCAGGCTCTGGAAATGCATCATTCCTTCCATTTCATCACATGTTGCTATTTGTTTGATGAAGTGTTCAAAATTCAGTGGCACCAGCACAGCAGCTAGCTTTGCAATAATACAACCTTTGTGAAGATCTATACAAACCTACAACAGAAACTTTAGAAGTCAAGTTCAAATCAAAACAATTCTTTATGGAATTTTAGGGGGAACATCTTCTGCTTTTAACTGAAAAGAACTTTACATACAATGTTTCAACTTAACAAACCAATAACCATTCATAGCAACTATCATAATTAAATAAGAATGGCTTTTGCAAAGGACTCCTGTGACAATAGTTGGTTCACTACGAGCTGCAGGACTCAAGGCTGTTTCCTGCCATTCCTGCTCCGTTTGCCATGATGCTGTCAACTCTCAACTCTACAAACTAACTGTGCTGTCACTGCAGTACCACAGCCACGGGTTTGGTTCACGTACTCTTCCTGCAGGTTTGTGCCTCAGACATGCAACTTTAGGCATGAGTGCTCCCAGTGGCCTCAGTGTCTGGTTTAACTTTAGAGGGTCTCTGGTCAGTGATGCATGCCTGGAGTCAGAGGACAACAGCAGCATATACACATGCTTTAGAGCACAGACTGTTATCCAGAATCATGGTAATAACACAAAGCACTGCTTTTGTGACTACATGAAACTTAAGAACATAATTTCGTGTTTTTCACAGAACTGTAAATACTGGTAATTGCTTTCAAAATAATTCCTAAAAGAGATATTGCATTTCTCTGAAAATTGTTTCTTCGTCACTATTAGTCTACTTGTAGGAAGAAAAATCGCTGTGACCTGCATTAGAGAAGTGCTAAGGGCAGATCTGCATCAACTCCCTCTGCCTGGTGTGCTCAACAGGCATGTACAGCTGCTGGTCCTCAACCAGCTCTGGGTTCTTCTAGCATATTTTTGGATGAGCAGGATGCATAAATTTAAAAAGAAAACATTTGCCAGACCACACATCATTTCATTTTTGCAGCCCTTATTTTTAATAAACTATTACTTCTTCCACAACACTGTAATATTTTCCACAACACTTCACTTTTCCAAAACATTGTCCAAGCCTCCTCTGGGCTCTGCAGCTGCCAGTCCTGAAATTCTCACATGATTTATTTTCCCAAGCACCTTCAGTTCTCTCTCTTGTGGATATTAAGAGAGCAAGAGTTTTAAATATACTCATATATTTAAAAAAATAAAAGTATTTTTTGAGAATTACATGAAAGTCCTACCATTTGTATTTCTTTCTTACATATGATGCATCATCTTTATTTTAGTATGAAGCTAAAGTAAAATCTTTGGTGTTTCCTTATGCAAGAATATGTCCTGTTTGACCTTTAATTTCCTACTGAATCCATTCTACAACTAGTGGATTTTTAAACAATGATGATACAAAAAATCTGAATTTGATTGTGCTTCTGGGAAGATCTGCCCATCAAAGAATTACTACACTGTGTTGTTCTTTTCTGTCTACTCTGTGAATATAAGGATACACAAAGCAAAAAGAGAAATACAGATGCTGAAAGTACTATGCTGGGCCAGGTACTGAGTCTGTAAAATTTTATTTTAAATATTTTTATATCTGTATTTATAGGCAGCAAAAATTAGTTCTTGTTTTCAACGAGACATTAAAAATAATTTTAATATGAAAAACGTAAAATCAGTATCAAGTATGGCATTTCAAATTAAAATTTTTAGTAACTTCAATGTCCAGAATTAGATTTTCTTTATTATTATTATTTAAAATCTTCACTTCCAGAGTCATTGAGTCCTTCCTCCTACTCAGAGCCAGCAAGTGACTTCTTTACCCATGACTGTGTTTGATGAAGATAATACAGTGCTTTGTCTCAGGAAAGACATTAATATTGGAAGTTTTGGTTGAGGTGCTTCTCCCCATCACTGCATGAGATGAGCTTCTTCAGGTGAGTTCAACAAGGCATCACAAACCAGGGCATGAGATGAGGTTCCATCAAGCTAGACTTGGGGAATAGACTGATTGCTGTGCTCAGACACTGGCCACAGTCCGTATGTTTGTCAGTATTATTTCAGAGAAAGATTTGTACATTTTTAAGGCCAAAAAGTCATCCCATAGAAAGGTCAGACTCTCAACATAGATTCTTGCTGTAAGCTTATAATCCAGAGCTAAGACACATATTTTAGGTAGATACTTTAAAAAACACTGAAGATTCAAGTTCTGAAGATTCAACTGCAATTTTTTAATAAGGAGTTTCAGTGGTTAATTAACTTCACTACACAAACTGTGCATTTTATTTTTATTCTAAATTCTCCTGATTCTAGCTCTCCAACACTGCCTTTTGCTAAAAATGTGTTTGCCACAGCAGTTCACCATAAGAATTTCATGTTTCTGCCCTGATTGTACCAGATAGCAAGATAGCTTTTTATGTGTCTTATGGTCACAGTCCTATTTAAAGCAGAGATTTTTCTCATTGTGGTTTGTTAGATAAATGCCCCTCTATCAGAAATGTTAGCACACAGGTCACCCACAATCACACCAGCACGCACACTTGCACTTGCCTACACTCACACACTGGGTTTAGTTTACCTTTAAACCTCCTTACTCAGCTAAATTGATGCAATGATTTATAACTTTCAAGGACAGATTGTTATAATTTCGCTATGCCAAATTTCATATTTTATCATTCACAAAAATACAGACAATCAAACCACAATAATGGCACATCCAGCAATCACACAGGAGTATTTTATTTCAGAAATTATCTTCTACTATTTTTGGCCCCATGCACAATTATAGAACAGTTGTCATGGTGTTACTCAAGTAATTTTCATCTTATAAATCAAGTTAATACACAAATAATCTAAATTAGGATTTTGCTGGAGGAAGACTTAAGCAACTTGTCCAGCTCTCACTGAAGGTGCTGAATGGAGCCGATAATTTCAAAACCGGGAATTTCGGGTCTATTTGTATTGTTCATTTCCCATCAGGACCAGACAGGGCCACAGGGAAGCTGGCTGACAAATAGCCTGTATCAAAAATAGTGTGTCCATAAGGACCAGGGCAGTGATTGTCCCCCTGTAGTCGGCACTGGTGAGGCTGCACCTCGAATCCTGTGTCCAGTTCTGGGCTCCTCACTACAAGAAACACATTGAGGTGCCTGAGCATGTCCAGAGAAGGGCAACGGAGATGAGGAAGGGCCTAGAGAATAAGTCCTATGAGGAGTGGCTGAGGGAGCGAGGGGTTGTTTCGCCTGGAAAAGAGGAGTCTCAGGGAAGTCATTACCACTGTCTGCAACTACCTGAAAGGAAGTTGTAGCCAGGTAGGGGTCATCCTCCCCTCCAGGCAACTATTGACAGGATGAGAGGAAATGGCTGCAAGTTGTGCCAAGGAAAGTTCAGGCTGTGCATCAGGAGGAATTTCTTCACTGCAAGGGTTGTTAAGCATTGGAACACACTGCCCAGGAGGAGTCACCATCCCTGGAGGGTTTTAAGAAAGACTGGTCATGGAACTCAGTGCTATGGTCTAGTTGACAAGGTGGTGATTGGACAAAGATTGGACTTGATGATCTTAGAGGCTTTTCCAACCCTAATGATTCTATGATTCTATTCTATTATGTCTCCAAGAGATGAATGAAATATCACATTCCCTTCATATCTTTTATTTAGATGTTTGCAGATGCTAAAGAATGAGTTGCAGGCTATGGTATGCATCTTAACAACATAATAACTGGTGTCACCTCTACTGCTCAACCTTTTTTTATAATGATTGCTCTGCTAAAAGGGTAAGTGGTCCACTAGCTGGGTCATACTTCATGAAGAAATATATTTCTAGGGAGGGTTTTTTAGGAATTGTAACCTAAATTAAAGGACTAAACCCAAGATCTGCTTCAACAGCAGAAAACAAAGACTCCTAACAATGTGGAAAGTTTTGGTTTCAGTAGTGCATATGGTGTTTATGAAACTCTTTCTATTTCCTTAAATGCAAAAGACAAACAGATTTTATAGGATGATAAAAAAACAGTGGATATAATAAGGCTGGCATTCTGAGGTAAACAGTTGATGGATTGAGTTGAGGTGGGAAATATGCTCCAGCACAAAGAAAGCCAAAATACATCCAAACAGTTCACGTAGTTGGATATTCCTGTCCTTTAAATGTGTATTTTATTTTGGATGAATAATGGATTTTTAATAAGATATTATTGTAGGCTTCATTTATATTTACTTTTAGGCTTTTTTATGGCTTAAAGAGTAATTCTTTGATTCTTGCAAGTGCGTGAACCTTTGCATTAACTGTTTGGCATGATCATTAGCATAAAATCAACTAGTAGATAAGAACCAAGCCAATTTTAATAATGCAGAGGTAGTTCTTAGCTAGTTTTTTTGTATTGTCTTTGTTTAATCAGCACATGCAGATTTTCTTCCATAAATTAAAGTCAAATTTGAAATTGTGGGTGGACATAAATTTCTCATAATTTCTTGAGGCTCAAAATCATGATGGCAGAATGGAGCATCCAGTAGAAGGATGATACCAGGAGTTAATCATCTTAATTACATTTTATTCTGATGTTCCATTTCTCAAACTCCACTTCCCGGTGATTAGATTTTATTATGCCTTTATGGAAAGGTCAAAAAGCTCAGAGCCCCAAATAGCTGTTCAGTGTTTAAATCTTTATCCACGGTAATCTTCTCTTCTAAACTTCTAGTTTAATTCCTTGCATATAATGGGACTTGTAGTTTTTACTCCAGTTAATTGTATTTTTATCTTTTTTTTCTCAAATTTCTAATTTCCTCGTGAAATGCAACTTTTTCCCTTGGACATAAGGCTTTACCCTCAGCATTACGTGTAAAGGCACAGCCACTTCTCTGTCATGTTTTTTACCTTCAAGATATTGGCAGATGCCTGTGGGACATTTGCTTTCTTTTCTGTGGAGCTTCCCTGAGCATTTCACAGATTACTAAATATGTCTCTGTGTGACTGCTTGCCAAGACCGTCTCCCATCCTCAGATGAGAACTTGCAATTTTCTTCCATGTGTATTATTTTCCATTTAGTTTTATTACAATACATTGTGCTCCTCATGACAACCTAATTAAGCCATTCAGCTTGCACAGCACGGGCAACGTTTTTCCTTATTCACTGGCCTGGCCAATTTCTCTGTTACCTGCACACATGATTAGTACAGATGTGATGTCAGTGTCTAGAGTGATCTTTTATCAGATGGAGCCCCTCTCTAGTGAGCACACTAAAAAAGTCTAGCTTTTTTTTTATATTCCTAATAGTAACTCCATTTTGTATCTGTAAGTGACACAAGTTTCGGTCCTTTTCATATTAATTTCCTGTAGTACAAGCTTGTCAATTAAATCTTGATGTGGTTCTAAGTTAGTATTGCAATCTCAGACAAAAACCTGTCCTCTGGGATATAAACTTCCCTATAAATGGTGTGTAGATGGGAACTAACGGGGATTGATACCACCTTATTCAGCTTCCGCCTTCACTTCATGCTAAGGAGGTCCAGGAGCAGTGTCCTGGCTCAACAGCAGGTCAAGGGTTTGCCATATTCATCCTTCATGCCACAGTGTGTGCCCTGTCTGTAGTGACCAGCTGAGAATTAAGGAGTTCAGAGGGTTGTCAGTACCTCCTTCCTCAGCTGTTCTGTTCTGTCAGTGTTCAAAAAACACCTAGCTAATTTCAGTCATTTATTAGAACTTAGTTTTACATCCTAACTAAATTGCTTTAAAATGCGTCAAGAAGTATCAGATGTGTACATGTGTTGTACTGTATTATTTGAGTGGTGAAAACTGATAAATCCTGCAGCTGCAGAGCCAGCATGCAAGGTGTTCAATGAATAAAAATAAAAATAGTAGTCTTTGTCCAAAGGGTTTTATGTAGCCACAAAACATAGGTATCTGTCCCTCTTCCACAAAGACTTTCTAGTACTCTCAGCTCATCATTATATTTCTCATTAGTTATCTGGCAATTCAGCGCATCAGGGTCATTACATGTGAAACCACCCAACGAAATGCAAGATGTCAATTCTATTTAAGATGAACATAAAGGGTCTGGTCTTCTGTAGTGCAAAGCATGCTCTGACCAATCCTGAAAGCTTCTGAGGTACATTGTATCCAGTGTCCACTCAGGACTTTCAGCATCTCTGAAGAAGTTCTTAAACTCTGCCAGGTGAGGTTCAATAAACAGCTAGCAGTATATTAAGTTAATCAGCCTGAGAGTGTGAAAATCTCGGCACAACATGAGAAAAAAGAGCAAAGTACTCACCTAAGGTAAATGGCTACATTCCCATCAAATATAGTTATGCCAGTTTAAGCCATTTCCTGAATGTATGCATTTTCCACTGGACTCAAAGCAGGCCACGGTATTCACACTTTTCATAAGACTATATTTAACTTCATCAAGTATCTTTTTCTGTTTCCATTATACCTCTGAGTAAACTGCAGCCAAACCATGAAATGCCTATAGTCCCTGAAAGGATGTCTGCACATGAAAGATGTCCCAGAAAATTCTGCCAACTAATAGTGTCCCAGACTTCTTCCAATTACTGTTTTTACTTGTGACACATCCCACTTATCCTCATAATTTTTTGTCAGCTCACTGCTGGAGAGAGCTCTTATGTTCTGCATTTCATCTTATTTTTTTAAGTCATTCATATCCTGGCTACAAACCTGACTCCTGTCTCTTTATGCACCTTAAACCACTATGACTTGAAAGCTACCTATGCTCAACCTTCTGCTTATGTTTCCTTCACTGCCAAAAGACCCCCTCCAAAACGCACAGTGGAAATTCTGAATGTTATATTATTCCTTTCATTAAAAAAATAAATCTTCATTGTGGTCATTCCTGGACTCTTTTTTATACACTTAATCTACAATGATTTTAGGCCAAGCCAAAGGAACATTAATAAATATTTTAAAAGCCTTTATAATGGTAATGTTGGAAGCTTCCAAACATTTTCCTCAAACTTGCCCTACATTTGTTAGCCCAAAGTTAAAATTTCCATTTCTGATTTAAATGGGCAACAAAGTGCCTGCCTGCCAAGGAAACACTTAGATTTATCTATAAATGTATTACATCTGTAGAGATGTACAGAAATATCTACCCTGTACAGTGCAGAGATACCAAAGGCAGTCTGACTGCTGGCAGTAGCAGCACGTCCTCCAGCATTGCTGTCTCTGGGTCTGTGAGGGGCTCTGTAGGGCATCCCACTGTGGCATGCAGACACTCACCTCTTAGCTGCTTTCAGGTACATCACTGTGATTTCCAAGAGTTTTCAGGTTGATTTGGGAAATAAAGAAATAGAGTTTAAATGGCCACTCATAATATTTTTTTCTAAATCATGTTAAGCGAACAGATTTGTGCTGTCATAAAATAGTCAGAAGGTCTGTCAACCTCACAGAAACAATCCAGCTGAAGTACCTGAGCACTGCCTTCTTCTTGGCCCAGTACAGCTATAAATACTTAATATTCATGGTGTGAGAAAGATCTTAATAAAAATATTTGGCTTGAAATCTTGAATGTCAAGAATTTCTCCTGAGGTCCTTACCTCCTTAAATGCAGTGAAATCTCATAGAGTAGTTGGAAAAAAATGTACTGTGGCAGATAGGGTTATCTTAAAGCAATACCAGAGGGGGGAAATTAGAGGTCTATGCTAGTTACCTCCGACTTGGAAAACAAATTAAGTGACCTAAGCTGCTAGAACATCTTTCAAAGGCAATTGTCAAGGGATCTTTTAAACTACACACCTGTCCTGTTAAATAAAGAAATCTTTCATGTTGTGGGTGATATGGCTCAGCAATGTAGCTAACAAAGGGAGACTGACACCTTTAAAGTTGTGCTGCTCTCGGACTCTCTTAATGTATTTTTACACTAACTGCTCAGGCAGTAGAGGTGGCATAGGTACAAACCTCAGGCTTTGGGCTGAAGTTCTAGAAATAAATGGAGCACAATAACACATATAATGTCATCTAAGGACTTTGGTGGGTAAAGGATATATGATCCATGATAGGTCTGCCCTCCATTTACCTCGTTGAATCAAGCTCCTCACTAAGCATGGGCTATAACCAGGCCTGCTGTCTGTGGCTCTTTGCTAACTGCGACCAGTTTGTGTTTAGTCAGCTGTGAAAAGAGACTGAGAGAATAGTTTCTTCAGTGCAAGGTGTTAATGTCAGTTTCCCACACACATCCACTTAGAAAAAGAACTGAATTTCCTTTTAAAGGCTCTTCAACTTAAAGGTGAACGATCTGAATCACTGTTTCAGCCAGAGCAGGTGTAATTTGGTTTTATTTGACTTACATGACAGCAACCAAACTCGTGTATCAGTAATATCTTCTTACCCTTCTTCCTATTCAAGTTCAAAAGTTTTATGAAAGCTTTGCTGTAAGTTTGAAGAAAGAAGTTGATCTATGAAAGCATTTTGTTAGTTTCCTGTCAACTGCTACAGCTAGCAAAACCCGAATATAGATGGAGTTGTTGAAGCAAAACATGTGTCTTTCATGAGCATATCCTAGTTTAAGGAGATAGTTTAAATCTACTAGAAAGAGAACTCGTTCTGTGGCACACTAAAAACCTCTGGCAACAGGATTTGTGATTTTAATTTTGGAGGCATGTCCTTTCAGGCACAGACTAAGTTCTAGAAGCCAGTAAGGTTTATTCATCATCATGGCAAGGCTTTGTGAACAAAGATTTGGAAAGGGCTCTCCCCACCTGGGTGTGCCCTTTGAGCCTGCACAGTGGATTTTTTAGGTGAGGCACAGCGTGTGCAGAACTGGCCCCACACCCTTTAACTCCTGAGGTTCATCTGCCACGGCTGAGCGAGCTTGGACGGTGACAGTGAAGTCCTCAGGACTAGAACCTACAGCCCTCGGTATTCCCAGGAGGTCTCCCATCCGAGTACTGACCAGGGCTGACCCTGCTGAGCTTCCGAGATCTGATGGGATCCGGTGTCAGGGTGGCATTTAACTGCCTAAAGTTTATTAATGATAAAATTAATAAATCCTAAAAGTTTAATAAGTCCCATATATGAATACATCTGTGTTCAACCTTTATTAGAGGCTGTCAGTGTGAGCAGTAATTTAAAGGCTATTAAAAAATTAATTTCATGACATTTCAACAGACAGTTAAAAAGGGAAAAGCACTAATATAGATAGACAAAGGTTAGAGTTTAAAAGGTCAAGGTTTCAACTGCCATAAGTACCATTACTCCTTGTACTGCAGGGATCTGATAGCAACACACACTTGTTGAAAACATAGCCTTACTTTAAAATTACAGAATACATTCCATGGGTACAACATTAGGTTGAACATTTGGAAGAATTTCTTCACTGAAAGGGTTGTTAAGCATTGGAACAGACTACCCAGAGAGGTGGCACAGTCACCATCCCTGGAGGTGTTCAAGAAATGACCAGACATGGCACTTGGGTCTGTGGTTTAGTTGACAAGGTAGAGATCAGTCATAAATTGAACTCGATGATCTTTTCCAGCCTAAGTGATTCTGTGATTCTGTGATCATGAGACTCAAGATGCAGTGGTGTACAGAATGAGTCAACAGACAGATCTTTTTACCAAGCTACCTTAGATCCTACTACTCCCAACCAAAGAGGGTTATTTTCTTCTGTTATAACTAAATAAATTTTTTCTTCCCCTCCTCTCACAGGTAAAACCCTCAAGTAAACAAATCTTTCTTGGTTTTATCCTAAAATACTTAGATAAAATCACCTCCTGTAAGGTTGTCAAGGTCAGTGCTGGCCTCGCTGAGGTACAGTGGGGTAAAAACTGAATCTGACACTACAGGGGTTTTGAAGCAAGCTACTAAGGCATACTGGTTCCTTGTTTTAAAATAGCCATCTTTTTGATAGCAAAGACATACCACAGTCTGTCCCAGCTGAGAGCAAATCCCACAGCAAATGGGACCATTTGTTATGGCTTGTGGAAATATGTAGCACTTCCTAATGTGGGGGAAAGAAGTAAAAACATGGATGGATGAGTGCCCATCATGTCTCTATTTGTTAAAAAAAATCTAGATAAGAATGTTTTAAAGGATAAATTCTTAATTGGCATGTTTCTTGATAATTTAAGAAGTTTAAATGCATGATAAAATGTGTAAGAGGATGGGATTTTCTTCCCTTTTTTTTTTTTTTTACCTTTAAGCTACCAGGAATGCTAATTCTCTCATAACTTTGCCCGAGGAGTTATTGGAGACCTCACATGTTCACTTTGAATATTTTCTGCCCTGAAGAAAGGCAGAGAGGTAAGTGTTTTTCAGTACTTGAGTTAAAAGTCAAAATCAAACAGTGGAAAACTCACATTCCTTCTCATTACTGAGGCTTTATTTGCATAGACTTTTCTGCTGTCATAATTTTCTCCTCTCCATCTTTGTCCAGAAATCTGGAGACTCTGAGGAGTCACCTAGGAAAGGGTGATATGAGATGAATTTTCACTATGACACAACTGTATAGATCTGGAGATAAATACATCATCTGATCTTTACACTTGAAGAGAAAGAAAAAGAAGATAAACCAAACCTTCCCCTCCTCCTTTCATAACCCATTATAAGTAACAGTGCCTTTTTTTCTGTAGGGTTCTTACATGTGCCCTTCATTATCCAGAAAGAATAGCACAAGATTAGCTTGATTTATCACTGACATTGTTCCCTGACCTTAAAAAAATGCTGTCTTCTAATCCACACCACTGAAAAAAATGCTGAATGAATTTCTAAAAGGTGGGTGAAATAGCTGCCATAGCCTCAAGGCAGCAACAATGTAAATGCTAACGAGTTATTCTGGTTTTACATGTCTGTTCACCTTTATATAGATTCTACCACCTCTGCATCTCACACTGCATGTGCTAATGCTCAGGAAGTTCTTTTGGGCCCCATAAACAATCCCATAGTATACTTGAATGTAAACTGAAGTAGTTTCCTCTAATTCTCTCTTGCCTATTTAGTAAGAACATTCTTGCTCTGCACATTTATGTAGTGCCCAGTTTTGGCACCCATACACAATCTTCCATTTTATAACCTTTTTTTTTTAATTCAGCACAATACCTTGGATTGTGACAATTGCTTATTCAGGTTTAGAGAAAGTGAAAAACACAATATCCTTCTGTAAGTCCAGCCCACATCTTGAATCCATATGTTTGAGTGTGTAAAAAAATTGGATCTGATGCCCCTACCATAAACAAATTAAGGCAGGAAAGAATGACAATAGTGATAGGAAGATCAAGAACAATCCAGTCTATAACTGTACCCTTAAGTGTGGCTGAATACATGCAAAACTCAGGGAAAAGATGTTCTGTTTCTTTATGACCTTCTGTATAGTACATATTCCTCTTGTCCAACTTAAGGATTTCAAGACAGAATATTCTTACTTAGGGCCATCAAATACATTTACGATCCAGGCCATTTACTTCACAACCTGTTGGAATAAGAAACCTCTCAGAAGTAAGAAAAGCTTTCTGTGAGCTAAAGTATGTTTTCACCAAAGCCTCTGGATCAAAACTGGCTCCTACTGAAGTAGAAAATATTATATTAGCAGTAGCAGAGAGAGACAAAAGAAAAAGACAAACTGGAGGATGGATAGGAAAGGATAAGTAGGCAGCAGAGCTCGTATCATGCCTGACAAATCTTCTTTAACAGATAGCATCTAAAACTCAGTGAAAAATGTTCCAGAAATAAAATACTTTTCACTTTCTACAGAAGCTGATTAAGTAACAAGCAGGCTACAAATTCCTCTGGTGTGAAGTGTTGCATAGAACAGCAACATCAGGGCCTTCCTGCCAGACATGGTAGCTGTCTGCAAGCTACCAGGGGATCTGAGCTATTGCGGCTTGCACAGAGGTAAGGACAGGCTGAAAGAGGAGCACTTAAAAGTTTAATCAAATTACTTATTTGTCCAGACAGCTGCAGCCATGCTAGACCCAAATATCTCCATAGGAATCACCCGCTAATGATCCCACAATGGATCTTAGCATGGGAAGGGACAAATTGCAATTAAAAACATTGAACCTGTTCTTGATCTCTCTCATGCAAAGCAAGTGAGCAGTTCCAGGTCTGTAATGGCTGGAGAGGGGGGAGCTGACAGCGTGAGAGAGGTTGCTGGTCCCAACCAAGGTTTCACAGGCTCAGGAATGAAAAATAAAAGGAAAAGAACAGGTTTCATATTAACAGAGCAGCTGGAATTTGAGCCTGAAAAATTTCAGGAGTTATTTTTCTTTCTATTTATACAAAATTTATAATGCTAGTACAACTGTATTTTTCTATGCCATGCCTTTCAGCTCTATTTATAATTCGACCTTCATTTTCAAACCTGGCTGATTAATATTAGGCCATTAAAATCATGCTCAGATTTCTAAACAAACATTCTCCTTTTTTATTGTTGTTGGAAGTGCTGAACTCTTGCCTTACCCTATGGCATGTGTAGGATGGTTTTGCCTTTCAGCAGACTCTTAAGGCAAAGTAAAACACTTCCCATCGCATAAGGCTCTCAGAAATTAGGCTCTTGAGGATATACTGTTGGAATGGAGGTGCTGCTCTTTCCCTATGTCACTGCTCCAGCAGAGTCAGCCTGTGAACTCAGAATCACGGACTCACAGCAATTTGGGTGGAAAGCGGATTGTCTGTCCCAGCCCAGAATGAGGCCAAGTGCAAAGCTGGGACACTGCTTTCTCCCTCCTCTCCTGCCAGGTATTTGTGGGGTCTCCCCTTCTCCAGGCCGAACTAATGCCATGACCCCATCCTATTCTTGAACAGGGGGGGCTCCAGTCCCCTGAGTGCCCCTGCAGACCTGCTCCCTACTGCCACTTGCTCCTGCGCATCTGGTTTCTGCTGCAGAGGCCCAGTCCAGCGCTGGCACAGGGCTTTGCCTTGGTCTCTGCAGAACTTCACGTTGCTGCAGCCTGCCCAGGTGTCTGGAACTGCAGCTGCCTGCCAGCATATTGACCATCACTCCCTTCCTCCCACTTCATCCCACAGCAGCTTAATGTCCTTTCCTGTTCCACAGGCAGGTAGATAGCAAGTGCCACTGAAATCGTCTTTGCTGAGGACTGAGAGATCTGTCCACATGAGTGAGCCTGCCAGAGTTCAAGAATTGTTAGGATGATATTCTGAGGCACATGGTGTGGCTCTTGGGGATGGTCCTGTGCAGGGCTGAGGGTTGGACTCGATGATCCTTGTGAGTCCCTTCCAACTCAGCATATGCTGTGACTCTGTGATAACTTGAAACTCCCAAATATTTGCTCATGCCGTCTGCATCCACAGTAACTGCCTACAGACTCACACCACACCTACCCTGCTTTAAACTGAGTGATTCACCAGCAAAATGTCCTGACCGAGACCGTGCTGTAGCTATGGTCAGAAAAACCTATTGTTTTATGCATTTGTCCCTTTCTCTGTAAGATAATACCCTCACCTTAGTTCAGCTGCATCAGGAGAATGAATGAATTATTCATCTGGAAAGGTCTGGGGGAGGGGAGAAGCACCAACATTTATGAATTATCTTATGAATACAATATAAATTATTCAGCAACTGTATGTCCTTCTTACAAAGGAAATCAAATGTTTTGGTCCTACTAAGCTTGCAGATTCCTAACCAGTGAAAGAAAAATAAATCCTAAACCACAAATATAAACAAAAATGTAAGTAACAGTAAAAATACTTCTAAATATCTTATTGACAAAGTTTGCTCCCATGTCACATTTTACTTTAACTACGACTTTGTCCACCATTTTAGAGAAAAAAGTGCTCATTTCTTAAGATATACACTCATGTGGCTCTAGTTTTACTTTGGTAAGTTCATTTATTAATCGATTTTATTTGTTTATTAACTAAATCAAAACACCTTTAAGATTAAAATTGTATTCTTATGCTTGTGGTAATTTTATAATGAATTTTAATATATCCAGAACGCCACCCTAAAACTTTCAGAAATTAGGGGAATGTCTCTACAGAGATTTTCAAACCCATTGGACTTTATATTGTTTTCTTTTTTGAGCTCACACTCTTTCAATGCTGTGGAGATTTGTGGTTTAAAACAGAAGGCAGCTTATGTGAGTAAAGTGAGATCTGTTTGATCTCGAAATTGAAGGCTTTTTTCTTTCTTTACAAATCCTAGGGGGAAAAATAATCTGCAAACATTTCTTTCTACTTTACTTTGTTAGCTGCAGTATCTCCCACTCATTGGTGTATTTCGGCAAGGAAATTGTTCTGCCAAATTCAAGTAAAATGTACTGAAAGTACTTAACTGATCTGTTGATGGATCATGTAAATACTCTTCAAAGAGGTACTAATTGTAGAGATAATTACAAGCATTTTAAGTGACTCCTTTTTTTGTTGACAGCATTTCTCAAGTATTAGCAACCCATTTTAGGAGCAATACAATCACGCCAATGAGATGCTTACATTCACTAAAAAAAAAAAAAGGTGCAAAATTCAGTTTAGAGGGCGAAAAAGCAAATTAGGTATTCACCTAAAAGATGCCCTTTTCTCTCTCGGTAGTTCTCTGGGACCATCTCCAGGCAGTACATCAAGCCTGAAACCTCTCCACCGCTTCATAATAAAGATCTGAAATCTATTTTGCATGTTCTTCTGGGGAAAGAAAATAGGGACAAGCTCCTTGGCTGCTGTAGATGGAAATAATTCCATTGGCTTTAGCAGTGCTCTGCTGCACTGCACTGCTTCTGAACATGCTTCCTGCATTTTGAAGCATTTCTGAGGCAGAGGGAAAAGGGAGGGGAGAGTCTGGGACACCATTTGAGTACCTGTTCTCTTTGCTGTCTCTTAACAGCCACTTCAGATTGCTCCACACTAGGAAAAACACGTTGTTTTAATCACATTCACTAGGAATGTGGTATTTTAACCTATTTTATACCATCATAAATCCTTGTACCTTACCCAAACACAGTTTATTTTATCCCTTGTTGAAGGGAAATCATACTTCTGCAACTCCATCTACAGCACAGAAGTTTCGCTTAAAAATATATTTAATAATAAAACTAAACCTGTAACCCTTCCAGTCAACAATTCTAGTTAGTTCTAGGCAAGACCCTTGTTTACCTTTCCCTAAGCTTACCTTTGAGGGACCAGTAGAATTTTATCTGAGACGGATGTTGTGTTCTTGCATGACCTCAGGTCCTTGACGGCTGTTCACCAACACCTCCATGGGACCTCATGCTGACCCACAGGGCAGGGGTGCAGTGTGGGGACACAGCTTTCCACAGCAGCCATCCAGGCCTTCAGAAAACTCGCCCTGGCTTAGTGCTTGCAGCACACCTACACAGCTGGAGGATTGGTTCTGCTGGTTGATCCTCCCTGGCAGAACCTTTGTGGAAGCACATCTCTCTCTCAGGCAGATGTGTCTGCACACACAAGCACACCAGCCCCCCACAGCCTTCTCCAGGTCTCCAGGTTCAGCAACAAAACGGTGTAGTCAGCAATGCTAAAGTGCAGATTACAGTGTGTAGGTACATTTCAACTTGTTTTGATTTGGGTTTTGTTGCTTTGTCTTAACAAAGTAAGCCGATGACAAAGTGGGGATTTTAGTTTTAGAATTATAGAATGATTCGAATCTATAAGGTTGGAAAAGACTTCCCAGGGCACCAAGTCCAACCTTTCACTGATTACCACATTGTCAACTAAACCATGGCACTAAGCTCCACATTCAGTCGTTTCTTGAACTTTTCCAGGGATGGTGACTCCACCAGTTCCCTGGGCAGCCCATTCTAGCACTAACCACCCTTTCAGTGAAGAAATTCTTCCAAATGTTCAACCTGAACATCCCCTGACACTGCTTGAGGCCACTTCCTCTTGTCCTGTTGCTAGCTGTCTTTATTTTAGAAATAAAAAGGGGAAATTGCTTCTCTACAATTCTGTCACTACAGTATCTTCTGAGACAAAAAGAAACTTCAAGATAAAACTTATTCGCTACTCTCAAAAAAGAAGGAAAAGCATCAAGAAATGATTATTGCTCTGTTCCTAGATTTGGATAGATCATGGACTGAACACAGACTAATCTCAAACTTGGAGCTCCAGTTACTACTGAGAAGTAAAGAGTACATAGTCCTAGTATAGCACTAAACAAAGAAATCTTGCAATGCATCTGGAACAGCAAAGCTGTTCTTTGAATTGATAGGACACAGTAAAGGACTGTTGGCACCTCAGTCCCAAAGAATTCAGTGGGTTCTTTGTGAGGGTAAAGACCAACATGAGGTTCAATATGTGGGGGTTTAAATGAAGCATGTTTGTATATTGTGTCTGTGTGTTTCTTGACTTGTACAAATACATATACATAAAAATACATTTATGGTTGTGACCCCTCAAACGATACTGAGAATAAGTACCTTAATGGCTTTGCTTTGGTTGATAAATCTGATGATCGCTTTGGTGTTTTACAGCAATTTGTAGACTTAGTAAAAGAAGATAACATCAAAGTTAATAATCACCCTACAATAGTAACCATAAACACTGATGAGTGCAAATGCAGACTGTTACAGAAATTGTGTGATATCTGAAAGTCTTGCAGCTGCTCTTACTCCCAGTTAAGTCCAAGTTCATTTAGAGGGACTGGAAATCGCAGAACTGAGACCCAAAAGGCTTTAAAAGACCCCAAACCCAGTGTTTTCTCTATGTGGAAAGTTACATCTTGAACAATTACAGGGTCTCACCTAATCTTGAAGCTGATTCAGTGAACACTTAGCACTGAAATTAGATGCCATTTTAGCTGATATATATTTTAATCCTCTGTTACATATTGGTGTAAGTACTTTCACCTCAGGGTAATTTCAGTATCTTGCCCCTTTGAGTTCTAATAGGGAAGAAAGTGAATAAATGTACAAATATGCCATGATAAGAATGTAAAGACACTGCCTCACAGAGGGATTGATCTAAATTTGTTAACATGTAGACATGAAATACTTTGCAATTAGCATTACATTAGAACTCACACAAAAAAGTTAATTTTCTGCTTAAACTTTCTTTCAAAAACATTTAATTTTTGATAAAGTATACAATGGTTATATCAAATTCAAAGTTTTTCTTACCAAAAAAAATCAAGAATAAGAAGAAGAAACATAAGACGTTTAATCACTACAAACCCAAGAGTACTTTCAGTTCCACCTTTCTTATATTTATGAAAATTCTGGGCTTACTTTGAATATCTCAGTTATCTTTTCTCCAGTCGGTAATGGTTTACAGAGTTACTTACAGAGTATCTTAGGTAAGTTAGTTAGCATTAGATGGTTAGCATTCATAAAAAAAAATCAAAAAATGCATGCTGAAACAAGTAAAAGTTTAGAGCTGATATTCTAGTTCTATTCAAAGAGTAAATAATGAAATAATTTTATGAAGAATAATTTTATGTAAATGATTCAAAATATTTCAAGCTGAGTCACAGTTTTGAATCCTTAATTACAAAATTTTAATTTAATTAGAATGAAACACTTTAAGTCCTGAAAAAGAAAGAACAAAAGATTTTAGTACAGAAAATACAAAACAATGTAATCTGTTTTGTCCTCTTAATATTTCTCCTTTATCAAGACAAAAAAAAGAGAAAAGAAAAAAAAAGCCAGCAGCCGCCACAATCCACAGAGCCAAGTACACAGAAAAATCATAAGCAACTGCATCCTGTGAAATATTGCCAGTCACAAATTTACCATCGACACAATGCAGAGGAAGCCACAGTTTGAAGCTCAAGCTGTCAAATCTGATTTTGGAAGTCTCAAAATGCATAGTTAAACTTAGTGACAGTAGGTAGATAGTCAAGGGAGATGGCCAAGGGGCACACAGGAACCACTTCGTTCCTATTATCTTCCCTAACTTGTGTTTCTAATACAAACATTAAAGGAAATGCTGAAATCGGTGAGAAAAAAAGTCAGTACTGTAGGAATTCAATAAAAAGGACAAACTGTGGCATCTGTGTGGTAGTGTGANAAAAGTTGATTTGAGAGTAAGGTCGTTTCAGTTATAATGGAGATTTGTACTGATTTATTGAACCTATTTCTCCCTTGCTGCTTAGTCTTTCAAATCACCTTCTGTGTTACTTAGGAACTACAACAGTTAAAAAAAAAAAAAAANAATTTTATGAAGAATAATTTTATGTAAATGATTCAAAATATTTCAAGCTGAGTCACAGTTTTGAATCCTTAATTACAAAATTTTAATTTAATTAGAATGAAACACTTTAAGTCCTGAAAAAGAAAGAACAAAAGATTTTAGTACAGAAAATACAAAACAATGTAATCTGTTTTGTCCTCTTAATATTTCTCCTTTATCAAGACAAAAAAAAGAGAAAAGAAAAAAAAAGCCAGCAGCCGCCACAATCCACAGAGCCAAGTACACAGAAAAATCATAAGCAACTGCATCCTGTGAAATATTGCCAGTCACAAATTTACCATCGACACAATGCAGAGGAAGCCACAGTTTGAAGCTCAAGCTGTCAAATCTGATTTTGGAAGTCTCAAAATGCATAGTTAAACTTAGTGACAGTAGGTAGATAGTCAAGGGAGATGGCCAAGGGGCACACAGGAACCACTTCGTTCCTATTATCTTCCCTAACTTGTGTTTCTAATACAAACATTAAAGGAAATGCTGAAATCGGTGAGAAAAAAAGTCAGTACTGTAGGAATTCAATAAAAAGGACAAACTGTGGCATCTGTGTGGTAGTGTGAAGTGGAGACGAAGGAGACAGGAAGGGAGGGA